>OY856411.1:45180000-45412500 GCA_963693085.1 Alisma plantago-aquatica
TTCCCATATCATCTTTTCTTCAGCCATCTCTTCTTGTTCAGAATCTAAATGTACTCTCTCGGATTGATTCTGAATGTAGTGCTCCTCGTCGTCTGATCCCAAAAATGGGACCTCTGGTAATGACTGCGTGTAGTCTGTGCTACGCGTGCTCACCATGCACTAGTACCTGCAAAATGATATATTTAATTATTTTCTAAAAAATAGACAATTAATTGCAAGAATTTAAATATGTAATTAAAAGAAAAAGGTAGCCTAGACTGGCTGCTTATAACACTCATAGTGCTAACAATTGCCATCTTCGTGGCAACGGCGCCAAAAACTTGACACGAATTTTCCGTGCGTAAAACGCAAGTGCACGCGTCAGAGTAATATAGGCCTTGTGAGGCTCGAGTCAAACTCAGGGAAACATAATTATTGGTAGACTAGTACTAACTATTTGCGATCAGCTAGACCGATTAAAATGTCTTGAGAGTTGATTGAAAAAGAAAAGAAAAATAAAAGAAAATAGAGTGATCGATTAAATGTTTGGTTTAATCAATTCAAATGGGAATCTTTAGGATTGTGGTTTCATTGTGGGTTCTCGTTGTATTAATTCTTACACAGTTATTCTAATTTGTCTCTCATTCCAGATAGTGGCCTGTATTTAGAATTTCTCACTTTCGTGATACAATTCACTACCTAAATCTAGGTCGGTTCCACGGTAGTAATAACCTATACCCTAAACTAGGTGCATGAAGACCATACTCTGGGTTTCCACCATTAACTTTACATCGCCTTGCTCAAAGGATTTATTAGTTGATGTGAAATTCGTCTCTTTTCAACCATTAATTCTTCTTTCAAAGTAATTAAAGGAATTAGATTATCATTAGGGTGATCAATCATAATGATATAATGGAGAAAACGAAATCATATCACGGATTTAAGAGACAAATTATGAAATATTGTGGTAAAAATGTCATACAACAATCACTCAGGCTACTCCCGGTCCTAAAGATAAAGGGGATTAGCCCCGCATGTTCATCTCCATGAAAGACATGATGAGAGAAAGGGAAAACATGGCAAAAATGTGGAAAAAAGTGATGTAACCCCTGAACGGAGGAGATATGGGCATTCCTCGGCGTAGAATGAGCGATCTACTGCCTTTCGATGTGAAAAACTCCTTCTGCAGCTTTCAGAATGATCAGGGCGTGGCTCTAGGCTCCGTTCTTCTCTACTCTCCTCCTTGAGACTTGTGTAATAACTAATGACCTCCTCCCTTGCTTAGGGCCACTGTAATTAGGTATATGCACCAATTTAGATCGGAAAAAGATTACCACCATCCGATTAGCAATTATCTATAATAAAACCTGATCTGACGACGTCGATACCATTGACACGGGTTGATGGTATCGACCCATCTTCCTTTTTCTGGTGCTTCATGCTGATGCAGACTCGATACCATCAACTTTAGTGTCAATGGTATCGACACCTTTAGGCATCACTTTTATCACCAATCTGACGTTGAAGCTGGTGAGGTCGATAGTATCAACTTTGTGTCAATAGTATCGACTAGTTGATTGTTGGCTCACTATAGGTATCTCGCTACCATCGACTTTACTTTCGATGGTATCGACTCATCTTGATTCATTGCGGCTGTCTCACTGTGACCGAGTCGATACTATCGACAGATGTCGATGGTATCGACAGCTGTATATTCATTTTTCCTGAAAATCCAAGATAAATTCAAATCAGCCTTGCTCAATATGATCATTTATAACAAAAAAGATGAAATATAGTAGATTTGATGCAAAATGAGATTATAGACTAAAGCGAGTGAATCATGCGATACTAACCACAAATGTGACTAATAAACACATAAAATGCACGTAAAACTAGTCTATAAAAGTGACTCAAAATCCTCACATCATAACACCTTCTCACTCGTAATATGATTGCCAGGTCTATTCAATGAAATCATGCGCACATTTCTTATCAGCCTCTGGGTGGAGTCAAAAGTGGGCCTTTATTGTTTTTCCACAGATTTAAACACCCACCACCATATGCCTTATTTTACAAATAAAGTTGGGTAGCAAATCTAAGAATTTTATCCATTTATTATTTTTTTTCTTTTCTGTGGTTTCACGACCATAGGATGATGATATTTTTCAGAGTGGATATAAAAACTGGTTATGATCTTCGTAAAATCAGTCTACATAAAAGCTCATTGTGCATAACTTGGTTTGACTGTAGGGGCTCATTATCAAAAAATTTGTAATAGTTTCTACCTTGCCTTGGTTAGTGAGAACACAAACTTATCTCTGGGACAAAATGTCATGCTAAATATATATAAAATATATATAAATATATAAATATATATATATATATATATATATATATATATAAATATATAAATATATATATTATATCACATTGTTATGTATCACATGGATATGACATAGATCACACTCGTATACATATCCACTTCGTGGTACCCACCGTAATGCTTGGGCCCACTACCCAAGTCTCTAGTAGAGTTTCAGCAATGATGACTAGCCCCATATACCACCACTAACTTTAACTTTGCACTTTGTCCTCACTAATATAGAAGTTTGAATCAACTTCCTGACTGGTCACCCATCCTATTACTACTCTAAGCTGAGCACACTTAATATTGGAGTTATTAGTGACATGCTCTCTAAAAAATAGGTTCACCTTGGTGATATGGGTTGTCTAACCATTCTTATTAAGACCATTCTATCTGACTCTCAAATCCTAGGACATTACAATCTCCCCCACTTAATTCTTGATGTCCACGTGAGGAGTCAACTATATTGCTGCATAATATTTTCCTATTTAGTGTAGACCGAGAATGTCCCATGGACACCCAACTCCTGATCATGGATACCATTGTAAGGGTCAATACATCACCATGGATATCCCTTTCCAAATTGCTTGGACTGTACAGTTCAAGACTGGCATGGAACATTCCCATTTTGTCCCCACCTACATGAGATTTATGGCTCTGATATCATTTGTAATGCCCTAGACCGTAACCTAAGACTCTTGTAGAGTTTTAGGAATGATGATTGGCCGCATAGACCATCCCTAGCCTAAAGTGCATGCTTTGTCCTCAGTCATGCACAAGCCGGTTTCAACCTCCCGACTGGTCACCTATTGTAGTACTATTCCAAGACGAGTACACGTAACTTTGGAGTTCTTAGTGATGGGCTCCCTAAAAAGGAGGTGCACCTCAATAATATGGGTATTCCATCCATTCCTTCTAACATCTTTTTTATGTAACACCTCAAGTTCTAGGATTTTACACCAACAACAATGAAATCTTAATATTTTCATCTTATATCCTCACAAAACAAAAGGGAAAGTAATAATTTTGGCTATCCTAAAAATGTGCCCAAACAACACTTGAAGATACTACTTCTTGATTAAAAAAATAATTACAAAATTGTCTACCCTATGGAAGCAAAAGGCCTAGATTTCTCCATTCTATGTCAACTTCAAAGAGCGAATAAGATAGGGAATACTAAAATTCCCCATTATACCAATCAAAATGTACATAAAATGCATGTTTAAGCTTATTAAGCATGTATTACACACTATTATGGGTTGCATGTTTGATTTTTTAGCCAAAAGGTAAAACAAGTGTTGTATCACTTTCCCTTCTTGAAGAACATTTTAGCATACCAAATTTTGGGTACTAGATATATTGTGAGCCATTTTTCATATTTTAACCCTAACTTGAGATCATTTACAATGTTGTCGTTTACTCCAAACCCCACTCATAATTTTAATTAAATCATCATTGTCCTTAATTTAGATTAATCTTGAATTGACTTCCCTTTTTGTCTAAATTTAGTTATTCTCTTCATTCCATAGATATTTACAAATTTTCCCTCAATCAGGCCTAATGTATCACTTTGATGCCAATTTGATTCATTAATTCCTCCAAATATTTATTTAGCCTCACATGCATGGGACACTCTTGATTTTTATAGTAGTGGCTTGTTATTAATTAAAAAAATCGATTGCATTAAAATATACACAACATTAATTCTATTGTAATGATAGCCAAAAATTGCCAATTCTATAAATATAACGACGGGCATTGATATTTTATAAGTATCATAGAAAGTTAACTAGTGGTCTAAGTCTCATTTCATTTAAAGCTAATAATTACAAGTTACAAAAAATTAGAATTAATGAGTGAACTATTACTCATTAGTAAATATGTTATCAATGGTAGAGGGAGACCCGTGCCTTCCTCTTCTCAGAGTCGAGATATCTGACAGTTACAGGGAGGAATGGAGCCTTCGTTCTCAAGGCCATATCAATCATGAGACATAAAGCCATGGTCATTCTCTCTGTTGTCCCCACCTCCACTTCACCAAATGAATGTGGGAAACCCTAGAAAAAAATCCACTACCATCTTGCAAAACTAATTAGTGAACAAATATAGGTGAAGACTCAAACCTTCAATTATTGTCATCTCCTTCCACACAATAATTAGCCAGATGAAAGATTATAGAGTCTCATAAATACATATCGATCGTAGTTATAATGGAATTTTCAGTCTGATATAACATTCAAATGTCTTAGTTTTCATTAGAAATAGCCTTTTTTCAATCTACTTAGATTTTTATGCTTATTTGTAGGTATATGATACTTTTATCGACTCCCATTGTAGGTTTTGAGTCCTATAATTCAATAGCACAAGTCTTAGGTGGTGGATAAATTTTTTTTGTGTCCAAGGCCAAAATCTACCTACCGATCAACCTGCTAGTCTACCTTCAAATATCATCAATTAAAATCATTGACAATTGAACTCCAAGATTGATGGTCCATTGACCTCAATGCTTGCGCATCCCATAAAACTCATCGACTATTCCTCTACCTCATCGACATGTCTCTGATTTTCTTAGACATGAAACAATTGATCTCAATCGTCCACCTATCGCAAATTTGACCAGTAACACCTGGGTATAGATGCCTATAAATATCCATCACCTAACCACAGAAAGTCTCTCTCAGACTTCATCTGCTCAAAGGTCAAAGGTTATGTAACTCCAAGTCATTTCTAGTTTGATCGGCATGGTGTATCTAGATCCATTGACCTCTACGTTGACAAAAATCATTGACTTCCTGAGTGTAGAGCCATTGATCATCATGCTACTTCCTACAACCAGCGATCAACCTACTATTTCCTAGAGCCATTGATCTCTCAACCAAAAGATCCATCCACATCTAGGTTAATAGTAGTGATCCATCGACCCTTTCCTTTAACAACTCAACATCCATCATCCTCCTTCTCCAAGGCGATCAATCTCTTCATTTAGTTGTTGTCTAACTGTAAGCTAGGGTTGAAACTAAGAAGAGAGAAAAGTATGGAAGTTTGCAGTCACACACCATGTTGAGTGACTTCTGCTAACAATCATGACCATGATTGTGTCCCTTTTCTCTATTGGTGATATTAATCTCACCATGTCAAGGGAATAGTCATTTCTCTAGGGTGTGGTGACTAGCCCCACTACCTATTTCTTGCAATTACATTCATGTTCCTATTCTTAATTGAACTCATTTAATTCATTTCTAATTGTTTATCACATGTCTTGTGGATTGATTACCCACTTTATGTGATTTTTGGATGATCTTATTCCATAAGTAGGATTTCGAGTAACATTATGACTAAGATCATAATTAGGATTTAAATATTCCCAAGACAGAAATAAAATCAGTTATAACCATTATTCCACAAAACAATGTATTAAAAGGGTCATTAGAGATGGTTGGCCATATTTTCCAAAAATGGTTCATATCCAGGTCGTGATTATATTTTATTCAGATATCTTGGATTTTTCTGATGAAAATGGTATATTTATTCGTTATTTTCTGATAATCCTACTATTTTCTAGGGTTTTCCTAAGATCTGACCAATCAGGGAATATTCTAAGGAATTAAAAATAAAAAAAAAGGTTTGCGAGCTCTGACTCGCGGATCATGCGAGGGATCCGACTAACCGGACCCTCTCACTGACCCGCGAGCAAGCGCTCGTCTAAGCGGGGTCAGGGTCACTGGAAGGTCAGGAATACCCCTGACGCCATCCTGCTGGCTCGTTTCTGGGTGAGGGCGAGGAAGGGAAATCACCCCTCCGAATGTTCCTGCTCGCGCCATGGCTGCAGCGAGGGATCGGAGGATGATCGACCGAGGTGGGATGTGATTCCAGGGAGTGAATTGGGGTTGCGCCACCTATCGGGTTGAGTTCGTCGACTCGCGGCGGTTGCGGGGAGGTCAGGTTCGTCGGAGAAGGTGATCTAGATGTCGTTTTCCATTCAAAACAGACTATCACAGGCCGAAGAGGAAAGTTGGGAATTACCTGCCCTCGGGTTGGATTGAGGGAGTCCACAGCTTCGCGGAGGTCCGTCGATGTTGTTGCAGTCCTCCCGAGGCTCTGAGACAGTCCCAAGCTCGCCGGCGGTGGAGCTTTGGAGCTCAGCTGTGGCGGCTCGTCGACCCGAAGCTCAAGGCCTTCGTGGCTCCAACCGAGGATGTCGGTCGCCTCGCCTAGACTCCTAGATGGTGTGGTCAAGGGTGATTGAGAGGAGAGGACTGCTAGAGGGAGGACGAGGTCGAAGTCGGGCGAGCAGGGGGTGCTTGAGGTCAGGGAGTAAGGGGTGGTCTCGGTTGCAATTGAGGGGTTCGTGAGACTAAAAGGTAGATGGGGTAGCTACTGGACTCCTTAAATAGGAGTGGGGGGTGCTAGCGAGGAGAGCCCTAATTTGGCTGCCGCCGCCAGTGAGAGGCGCGAGAGCTCGGGGAGTCGTTCTCCCTGATCCGGTGGAGAGGGATGACGTGGTGAGGGTCGTTGGGTTCGGTTTGAGGAGAGGAGGTGGTCCTCCAAATATCTCACGAGGAGGAGGCGGGGTTCAGGCGCGTGAGGTGGTTGTTGGTGTTGGCGTTCAGCTGGGGTCGAAGCCGAAGGAAGCGGGAGGTGGAAGACGGGGTCCTGGACCCTTGGATCGAGATGGAGCCGCGGCCTTCAGATCGAACGGCTGAGATCAAACCCAGCAAAGGGCCGCGCCCAAGCAAAGGGAAAAGATGGGCCGCGTGACATTTAAATGTCCAAATTAGATGTAGACCTTAGTTCTAGGCTAGTTTAGGTGATATAATACACCAAAATTCCAAAGTAAATAACTCACAATTGGTAATTCCAATTGTGATGAGATTTTTGGCATAGTTTTATAATACTATGATTTAGCTATGGTGGAAAGTTAGGGTCCCAATTCGATTATTGACTATGTCAATTGATTAATGTCATGATACTTGTATTATTGACTTTATGTACCATTATGGATGGTCTTAAGTGAAATTAATAATCCACTAAATCAATTTATTGAGAGAGATGGTCAAGGGAAAAAAGGAACAATTAAAATTTGTAAGAGAGATGAATTAAATAATAATATATTTAAAAACTCACTCTGTCACATTCTCCCCTCCTTAAAAGAATTTTGTCCCCAAAATTCAAGCAGCCTGGAAAAGATATGGATACTTTTTCTCAACCTCGGTCTTTAGCTCCCAGGTGGCATCAGTTTCATCATGGTGGCTCCAGAGAACTTTCACCATTTCAATTTGACGATTACTGCGAAGCTCTTTTGACTTGAAGTCGAGAATTCTGACTGGGGACTCAGCATATGACAGATCATCCTTCAATTCAAGAGGCTCATGATTTAAGATATGACTGGAATCTTTGACATAGGGCTTCAGATTAGATACATGATACACATTATGCATGGCACTATACTGAGGGGGCAAAGCAAGACGATAGGCACATTCGCCAACCCTTTCTAGGATCTCGAAGGGTCCAACATAACGAGGACTGAGCTTTCCTTTGTTCTTGGCCAAAGCTCGAATAGGTCGGATTTTCAGAAATACATGGTCACCCTCCTTGAATTGACGTTCTTGACGGTGAGCATCTGCATAAGACTTTTGCCTATCCTGTGCTCGCTTCATTCTCTGCCTAATCAATGCAACCTTATCAGAATACAACTGCATCTCCTCGGATTTCATCAGGGTACGCTCTCCGACATCATCCCAGTGTAACGGTGATCTGCATGGTCGACCATAAAGAGCTTCATAGGGAGGCATCCCAATGCTTGCCTGATAGCTGTTATTATAGGCGAACTCTGCTAAAGGCAAGTAATAGTCCCATGAGCCTTCCCAGTCTAGAACACAAGCTCGTAGAAGGTCCTCTAGAATCTGTACTGTACGTTCTGACTGCCCATCTGTTTGCGGATGGTAAGCTGTACTGAAATTCAACTTAGTACCCAATTCCTCTTGAACCTGTTTCCATAGCTTAGAAGTGAACTTTGGGTCCCTGTCTGAGACAATAGATGCTGGAACCCCATGTAGGCATACTATCTCCCGTACGTAGAGATCTGCCAACTCAGAAACCTTTGCGGTAGTCTTCACAGGAAGAAAATGAGCTGATTTAGTGAGACGATCCACGATGACCCATGCAGCATCGTATCCCTTCCTGGTCCTGGGTAATCCCACCACGAAATCCATGGTGATGTGTTCCCATTTCCATTCCGGAATCTCGAGGGGTTGTAGTAGACCGCCTGGTCTCTGGTGTTCAGCCTTAATCCTTTGACATGTCAAACACCTGGACACGAAATCGGCAATATCACGCTTCATGCCCCTCCACCAAAACTGACGTTGTAGGTCTTTGTACATTTTTTTTGTGCCTGGATGAACTGTATACTTGGACCCATGTGCCTCATTTAGGATTGATGTCTTTATAGCTGACTGCTCAGGAACCCATATACGATTCTTGTAACGGAGACCTCCATCCAGACCCACGGCCAGATGTGTTTGCGGCTTTGACAGAAGGGAAGAGAGTTCTGCAAGATCGAGACTAGCCTTTTGTGCCTCAAGAAGTTCGAAATGCAGGTTGGACGTGATGGAAATGTTATTGACATGCACACGATCAGACAAAAACTGCGGCTTCCAGCCCACTAGATCCTCCATGTTCCTCCATTCGGGGACAGAAAGAGATGTACATACTGCCCTTTTTCTACTAAGGGCATCAGCGACTACATTTGCCTTCCCCGGATGGTAGGCAATAGTGAAATCATAGTCCTTTAGGTATTCAATCCATCGTCGTTGACGCAGATTCAAGTCCTTCTGAGTCAAGATGTACTTCAGGCTTTTGTGGTCAGTGAAGATGTCGAACGTTGCCCCGTACAGGTAGTGCCTCCAGATCTTGAGGGCATGAATGATTGCAGCTAATTCCAAATCATGGGTGGGATAATTAAGTTCATTGGGTTTTAGCTGTCTAGAAGCGAAGGCCACTACTTTACCATTCTGCTGCAGAACACATCCTAACCCATTCCTCGAAGCATCAGTGAAAATCAAAAACCCTTCGTTGCCAGAAGGTAGAACAAGGACAGGAGCCGACGTCAACTTCTGCTTTAACTGCTGGAAACTGGACTCACAAGTATCTGACCATATAAAATGCTCGTCCTTCCGAGTAAGCTTGGTTAGAGGGAGTGCAATTTTGGAGAAATTTGGAATAAAACGACGATAATATCCGGCCAGTCCTAAGAAACTCCGAATTTCAGAAGGATTACGGGGAGGTTGCCAATCAAGTACAGCAGAGACTTTGGCGGGATCAACCGATATACTACCTCCAGAAATGACATGCCCAAGAAACATAACCTTATCTATCCAGAACTCACATTTTGAAAGTTTTCCATAAAACTTCTGGGTTCGAAGAATGTCAAGAACAGATCGTAAGTGTTCACGGTGTTTTTCCATAGAATCAGAATAGATCAGGATATCATCAATGAAGACGACCACAAACTCATCAAGATAGGGTTGGAAGACTTTGTTCATCAGATTCATAAATACCCCTGGTGCATTGGTCAAACCAAAAGGCATCACCAGAAATTCGTAATGCCCGTAACGAGTTCGAAAAGCAGTTTTAGAAATATCAGAATCTTTGACTTTGAGCTGATGGTATCCAGAACGGAGATCAATCTTTGAGAAAACTTTAGCAGTACGAAGCTGGTCGAAAAGGTCATCAATACGAGGAAGGGGATACTTGTTTTTAATAGTAGCCTGGTTCAACATGCGATAGTCAATACACATACGCATAGAACCATCCTTCTTTTTAACAAAAAGAACAGGAGCTCCCCAGGGGGAGACACTAGGACGAATGAAGCCTTTGTCAAGAAGTTCTTGCAACTGTTTCTTCAACTCCATCAGCTCAGCAGGAGCCATCCTATACGGTGCCCTAGAAATCGGAGTGGTTCCAGGAAGGAGATCTATGGAGAACTCAATGTCTCTATTTGGAGGCAGCCCAGGAAGCTCCTCCGGAAAAACATCAGGGAAGTCACGTACCACCTCCAGACTTTCTACAGGCCCATTACTAGGACTGGTCTCTGAGACTAATGCGAGGAAAACTTTACATCCCTTAGAAATAAGCTTTTTAGCTTTAAGAGAGGAGATTATAATATTGTTACAGAATCCACTTCCTCTAGGGATTTTCACAGGATAAGAATGAGGGTGAGAGAGAATGACCATCTTGTTTCTACAGTCAATGTGAGCATGGTATGTGTAAAGCCAGTCCATACCAAGTATAACATCAAAGTCTTCCATAGTTAAGAGAATGAATTCGAAGGGCATATCATGATTTTCATATTTAAGAGAAAGTTCATTAGTTTTCTGTAAAGTTGTGAGTATTTTGCCACTCGGAGTAGACACGTCCAAAACATAGCCCAAATCCCGGATGTGAAGATTTAATATGGATGCCAGAGTTTGAGAAATAAAAGTATTTGTAGATCCGGAGTCAAATAAAGCCTTCACAGGATGACCATTTAATAATACAATGCCTACATAGGGAAATCAAATTATGAATAATTGCAGGCTTGAACAAGATATCGAATTATAAAGAAATTAGGTTACCTTCACAGAGCTGGTTTGGATTTGCCTTGGCCTCTTCTGCATTTACTGCAAACACCCTGCCGTTGCGGTGTCCCTGAGGCTGCGGAGCACCACCTACAGGATTTCCAAAGATGGAGGGAGTGGGGCACTTGGCAACAAAATGACCCTCCTTTTTGCAGTTATAGCATACGGGCTTGGTGTGGCGGCATACTCCACCATGGTGTCGTCCGCAAGTCTTGCACTTCGGGTGGACAATCTTCTGTTGATTTCGATTGTTCTTCTGTCCTCCTTTCCCTGAACCTCCTCCTTTCCCTGATCCCTTGTTATTATGGCCTGGGTGGAACTTCTTAAACTTATCCTCTTCAGTTGTGGTTAACCCTAAGTATCCCATGCTAGAAGGTTTTTGCATGCCCTGCTCTCTCTCCTGCTTGAGGGCCATATCTAGGGCTTCATCTATACTTCTGGGACGAGAGGCTATGACTAGGGTTTTTAGGTGGGCGGAAAGGCAGTCAATGTAGTGTTCAGTAAGACGGTCTTCAGTCCTGATGGGTGCATAACGTTCCAGAAGCCTAAACTTCCGGGTGTAATCAGCTACTGATAGACCTCCCTGCCTTAACTCCATGTACATCTTCTCCTTCCTCTTCCTCTCAGCTATGGGCATAAAACGATCTGTGAAGAGGTTTTTAAAGGCTTCCCACTCCATGTTGTCTACTTCCTCACCCCTATTCCCGCCATAGTTCTCCCACCAGATTTTTGCCCCTCCCTTAAGCATATGGGTGGCAAACCTAACCTTCTTCTCATTAGGTACTTCTAGGGTATGAAAACCATTTTCTATGGTCAACATCCAGGCTTCAGCTTTATCCATAACCTCAGGCTGATCCTCGCCCCAAAAGGAATCAAGGTTTAGTTTAATAAAATCTATCACTGTCACATCTTTCTTCTTGGATGGGTTGGGTTCTGGGGTCCCTTTTGTGGCGAGGGTTTCCATAAAATCTAAAAGGATTTTCTTCTGTTCTTCCCACCTTTCCTTGGCCTCAATATCGGGATCAGGTACTTCGGAGGTTTCACGTTCTTTTCTTTTCTTAGAGGATGATTCCCCTGAACTGCGAGTCTTAGGAGGCATCCTGAAATTAATTTGAACATATTAGATTATTACTTCAACAATTATTCTTGTCATAATTGTTATTATTTTATTATTCTCATGATTTAATGATTAATATTCTGAATGTTATGATTTAGGGAGGATATCCTAAAATCCTTATCAGTCGATCCTTAGGACTTTCTAAATAGAGAGACTCCTTCCTAACCTTATTACAGGGGTAAGAGGGAAAATTTAATTTATTTCAAAGCATAGATGAGAGGGAGGAATTTTTTTCCTATAGAAGAGGTGAGAGGGAAAATCTATAGATGAGAAAATTCCTAATTTAAGGTATGCCCAAGAATAGGGGACACTTAGGATATCGGCCAGGTAGACTTATACTGCCATAAAGGTAGCCTCGTGATTGCCAAGCTAAGTGGCTCGGAGACTTTAGTCAGACCCATGGCAGATGCTATCCTAGACACCTCAACCCTTCACATACCTAACTCAAGGACTACCCTAGACTCATAATAGGGTGAATGAAAGTCATGTGACTATGATGTGTGAACCTGGCTCTGATACCAACTGTGACGACCCCAATTTCTACATACTTTCCTTAGTGACACATACAGATATGCGTGCACTCATATCCATAAATGTCAAAAGGGAAAATAGTAGAAATCAAGATAGCCAACTTAAATCAGAGAAAAGCCAAGATTAAGTTCACAACATAACAAATAGCCACACCACATTCCATTCAACAATATAAGATAAAGTCATACATATTGATACTGAAGAAAGAAGAAGAATAAGTCTACGATTATTACATTGGATCTCAATCATCCTCAACATAATTTAGGGAAAGAAATAAACTAGCAACTAGCAAGAAGAGATAAGAGAACTAGATCTATCTAATAAATCCTCCACACTTATTATTTGTGCCTTCATGTACTTTGAATATGCATTGCACTTTAATCTTCAATTGTTCCTTGTACCTAGAAAATACGAGAAACAAAAACATCAACAAAGTTGGTACGTGGAATAAAAGCTATACTATGCTGACATATAAAATACTCGAATTGAAGAAGAAGAAAGAAAACATTATTTAAGGGCAGAAAATCAGGTAATCCCAAGTTATTAGCCTCATTTATAGTGAACATGCATTACTATGGTGGACTTAGCACATAATTGCATAAATAGTGGGCCCTTCCCCGTGTACCTTGTACTCTAGGGATCTCCCCGTATACCATGTACTCTAGGGAGGTGCTAGTCAACATTAAAGCTTTCCCTCTCTAATAGGGAGTTTAATGAGCACCACTAGTAACTACACTTCACTTATATTCAATTATGTTCTTTTATGTTCAAGGCGGTAAAATATCAACTAATCATATATCAACATCCATCAAGGTGTATCAATTTCATGCAAACAATTACATATACTTAACATCCAGCAAAAACTAGTCATATAATTATATCCACGTACCTCTAAATCTCAGATCTGGATTCCACAAGTCCTAAGTTAGGAGGAGACAATAGATCACCCTGAAATGTAAACAAAACCCTATGTTACTATGGATTCTCATTATTCCACATTAGGGCTTCTTATTAGGGTTTAGGTCATTTAGAGAGGTCACCTAGGGGATATATATATATATATATATGTATAGGATTTCGAGTTGGGGTCTGAGATTAGAGTAGTCCAGATTATAAAAGGACATTTCAGTTATTAGGGTTTCCATAAATTGTACTTCATAATCATGATGAGGTGAGAAACCTAGAGATTTAGGTTCTTCTCAATTATTAAATCATCTATCTTCCATAAGTAGGATTTCGAGTAACATTATGACTAAGATCATAATTAGGATTTAAATATTCCCAAGACAGAAATAAAATCAGTTATAACCATTATTCCACAAAACAATGTATTAAAAGGGTCATTAGAGATGGTTGGCCATATTTTCCAAAAATGGTTCATATCCAGGTCGTGATTATATTTTATTCAGATATCTTGGATTTTTCTGATGAAAATGGTATATTTATTCGTTATTTTCTGATAATCCTACTATTTTCTAGGGTTTTCCTAAGATCTGACCAATCAGGGAATATTCTAAGGAATTAAAAATAAAAAAAAAGGTTTGCGAGCTCTGACTCGCGGATCATGCGAGGGATCCGACTAACCGGACCCTCTCACTGACCCGCGAGCAAGCGCTCGTCTAAGCGGGGTCAGGGTCACTGGAAGGTCAGGAATACCCCTGACGCCATCCTGCTGGCTCGTTTCTGGGTGAGGGCGAGGAAGGGAAATCACCCCTCCGAATGTTCCTGCTCGCGCCATGGCTACAGCGAGGGATCGGAGGATGATCGACCGAGGTGGGATGTGATTCCAGGGAGTGAATTGGGGTTGCGCCACCTATCGGGTTGAGTTCGTCGACTCGCGGCGGTTGCGGGGAGGTCAGGTTCGTCGGAGAAGGTGATCTAGATGTCGTTTTCCATTCAAAACAGACTATCACAGGCCGAAGAGGAAAGTTGGGAATTACCTGCCCTCGGGTTGGATTGAGGGAGTCCACAGCTTCGCGGAGGTCCGTCGATGTTGTTGCAGTCCTCCCGAGGCTCCGAGACAGTCCCAAGCTCGCTGGCGGTGGAGCTTTGGAGCTCAGCTGTGGCGGCTCGTCGACCCGAAGCTCAAGGCCTTCGTGGCTCCAACCGAGGATGTCGGTCGCCTCGCCTAGACTCCTAGATGGTGTGGTCGAGGGTGATTGAGAGGAGAGGACTGCTAGAGGGAGGACGAGGTCGAAGTCGGGCGAGCAGGGGGTGCTTGAGGTCAGGGAGTAAGGGGTGGTCTCGGTTGCAATTGAGGGGTTCGTGAGACTAAAAGGTAGATGGGGTAGCTACTGGACTCCTTAAATAGGAGTGGGGGGTGCTAGCGAGGAGAACCCTAATTTGGCTGCCGCCGCCAGTGAGAGGCGCGAGAGCTCGGGGAGTCGTTCTCCCTGATCCGGTGGAGAGGGATGACGTGGTGAGGGTCGTTGGGTTCGGTTTGAGGAGAGGAGGTGGTCCTCCAAATATCTCGCGAGGAGGAGGCGGGGTTCAGGCGCGTGAGGTGGTTGTTGGTGTTGGCGTTCAGCTGGGGTCGAAGCCGAAGGAAGCGGGAGGTGGAAGACGGGGTCCTGGACCCTTGGATCGAGATGGAGCTGCGGCCTTCAGATCGAACGGCTGAGATCAAACCCAGCAAAGGGCCGCGCCCAAGCAAAGGGAAAAGATGGGCCGCGTGACATTTAAATGTCCAAATTAGATGTAGACCTTAGTTCTAGGCTAGTTTAGGTGATATAATACACCAAAACTCCAAAGTAAATAACTCACAATTGGTAATTCCAATTGTGATGAGATTTTTGGCATAGTTTTATAATACTATGATTTAGCTATGGTGGAAAGTTAGGGTCCCAATTCGATTATTGACTATGTCAATTGATTAATGTCATGATACTTGTATTATTGACTTTATGTACCATTATGGATGGTCTTAAGTGAAATTAATAATCCACTAAATCAATTTATTGAGAGAGATGGTCAAGGGAAAAAAGGAACAATTAAAATTTGTAAGAGAGATGAATTAAATAATAATATATTTAAAAACTCACTCTGTCACACAGCCTCTAACGATTATGGTTGCATGGAGGCAATTTAGAGGATCTTGGAAGCCCAAAACGCACAACAACAAGAAGACCAACAAGCCCAACAAACCTATACCAAGCCCACATTGCTTAGATAACAACTGTCGTAAGTCTTCTGACAAATTCCTTCACTGGCCAACAAGAGAATAACCTCAAGCATCAAGAGGAGTACTTAATAGTTGTTACCATATGTTCTAGACAAGTGCTACCAGAACCACCAGCCCCAATTATCAACAATAACCGACTCATTCTTGAATATGACAAAGATGAGGAAGTGAGACCAATGGATGTACAAATTTTTTTTCTAGTAGATACACCCATAGAGCCAACTATCGAAGAACTAGGGAAGGGGTGATGCATCTAACCCCTAACAAGTAGTTCATCTCAACCTGAGAACCAACATCTCCCTAAAAAACCACTAGAGGGGGGTGAATAGGTTTTAATAGTTATTTTAATAATAATTCAACTCAAGCAACCACAATTGAAATTTTAAGGAGGCAAGGTGTTTAGAGTGGTTCCACCTTTAGAAAAAACTAAATGAGTTAGTCCACCACCCAATTGATTCCAATTGGGATTTTGAAAGTATTTAAATTTTATTACCTCGCAAGGATGTTACATAAAATTACAAATACTTTCACCACCCTTTGGACAGCCTTCACCTAGAAGTAGTCCCACCAACCTTGAAGCAACCTTCCTCAAAGTAACTTCAAGCTCCCTCTTAATGTAGCCTTCCTCTTGAAGTAGCTTCCCATTGAGACAGCCTTCTTGAAGTAGTCCAAAGTCCTTCTCCACCGAGAAGATCAAACCCTCTCCAATCTGCAACCTCCATCCCTAGGAGTAGCAAAGAGAGTACAAGCAATAAGAGAGAACAAGAAATGAAAATGGAAATTACAATTACCGTTGTAGCACAAGGCTTGATTTCCTATATCAACTGTTTTGATCTCCTAACCAATGTGTATGGAAGTGGAAGTGTAGTGGGTAGGAGATGCTAGCCTATAGGACACGAATTTGGAGCAGTGGAAACAAATAGCAAATGTTGGAGTTGCTCAATTTCTCTCAAGAAAGGATTGCCTATTGCAAGTATGTATGCTCAAGTATTGCACAAGTGTTTTTTGGGTGTACTAAGGCATGTCCTATTTATAGGAATAGCCTATGAGTGCTTCACGATGTTCTAGACACTTTCTAGGGGGTTCTTAGTGCTTAACTAGCCGTTAGTTGTCCACTAATTGCTTTAGCAATGGCTAGTTAATTTATTCTAAAAAGTGTAGACAGAGACAGTCTTAGTCGAGAAATTGTCGACTGAGAGTCCTGTCGATCGAAGTCTTTGTCGACTGAGGGACAGTCTAAAGCAAGTGTATATAATGTTCAATTCCAACTCCCAACTACCTTGTCTGCTATGTCGAATGACTATTTGGGTCAATTGTTGGTCGAAGATATTTTCGACCGAGAGTGTCTCGGTCAAGAAGTTTGTCGACCGAGAATGACTCTATTTCAATGTTTTAAACTATGTACTAAGTGTGTGTAACAATGTGCAGTTGTGATACTATTGTAGGGGATTGCCTATCTAAGTGTTGTGTGTGGCTAGGGAAGATCTAAACGCTTTATTTGCATGATATCTAAGTACGTGTACATTATATACTTGTACAAGTTTTTACATTTGATTACAATCATGAAATTAAAGCATTTTGAAGCATATAGATCTTCCAAAGGTTTTTCATCAACCTTGTTCCTACAACACTCAAGTAGCACGTTAGATCCACAAGAATGAAATGATTGTCATCATCAAAACAAAGGGATTATAATAGTGTCCAATTTAGCCAACAATCTCCCCCTTTTTGAAGATGACAAAACATTTCCAAAATATAAAATAACGAAATATAAATAATATGAGTTTCATGCCTAAAGTTTACCTTTTCTAGCCATTCTCTTGTTTGCAAGTGTGTTGTAGCCATTCTCTTGTTTGCAAGTGTGTGAAGCTCGAATGATTATGAAACTCATTTTATTTTATATTTTTGATTTTATATTATTCCTCCACCTTTTTCATTTCAAAAAGATAACCAAGATGATCATTAAGTATGACTTTTATTATTCCCCCTTAATTTGGTAATTAGATGCTCCCCCTTAATAAGATATTCAGTTTTAAAAAGCAAGGGATGCAAACCACTTATTGTCAAATTTTGCCACAATTTATTTCTCAATCATTTGCAAAGGATGTTAAGCCTTGAAATGATATGAGATCCTTCTAGATTCATGGCATATGTGTTTTGATTTTTCATCCATTTTACAAGGGATGTTAAGCCCTGAAAATGAAATGAGATCCATTTAAGCTCATGATGGATACATATATTGATTTCTCATCCATTTTATAAGGAATGTTAAGCCCTGAAAATGACATGAGAATCCTTCAAGCTTATAGTAGAGTACATGAATGTATCTCTAACCAAATACATGGGATGTTAAGCCCAAATTTGTTTAGAGAACTCCATTAAGAACAAGATATATAACACATTCATAAATATTGTAGGCTCCTTTATTTTGATAGCCAAGATTACCTTAAAAATACTAAGGTCATAACTAGTTTCAAATTTTCTTTAAGATGTTTACAAAGTTTTTGTGAACTCCCCCTTAATATTATAATCAAGATAATTTAAGGATTCTAAGGTAATAATAAGCATTATATCATAATAAGTTAACCTTTTTTGAGATCTATGCACTAAAGTCTTATTTTCAATATACTAAGATTGATTGCAAGAAAATGATTTACAAGTAATCATTTGTTCAAGCTTATTTTCGGTTGACCTTGACTTCGACGAGGACACCCTTCAGACGAACTTTATTTCGACCGAGAGTCATTTTCTGCAGATTTACAATTTAAGCATTCTCATTGAGTTACACATTAATGTCAAAATATGTGAAACATAAAGTCTTTATGTAATATGATCAAATGTATATCAATTTGAAGCACTTTGAGTGATACCTATGTTGAAGAATTTTTATCAATTGAAAGCTTAATATATGCATCACAATGAAGTCTTTGTTCTTGATTTTCTTATATATCCTAAGCAAATTTTCAGAATGTATGTTCTTCATTTTGATATCCACAGTGATTGTTCTTCTTGCAAAAGAAAAGGCAATTGAACTACATCTACAACACATTCAATCATAGCAAGAATTTTGCTTTCAATCATTTATATATAAGTAAGATTATTATTTGCATCAATAGAAATTTCCATAAGTCATGTTGTCACCATGATGCAAAATTATATCCTAAGAGCAATCTTGTGTAGCAATATATGAATTTAGTACCTTACTCTTGATTTGGTTATAATAGATTTTAAATGTAACATTGAAATATCTATTAACTCTTTAGAATCAGTTATCCTTGAGTATAAATTAAGAATAAGTTTTATATCTCATAGAACTCAAGTTCTTAAAATCAAGATTTTGCTTTTGATTACTTAGAACAAACAACTAGGTAATACATTAATATTTTTTCTCTAAGAAACAAACTATTTAGCTTGCCATAGTGTCATCTAGAAAAGATCATTCATTTATTACACGGGATGATGCAAACCATGCACACAATAATCATTATCTACCATGTCAAGATGCATTTGTGCCATAGAGTTTTGTTGTTATGCAAAATGATAACATCATCTTTATATCTAATGAGCTAAATCACAATGATCATTTTGAAACAGTTAAGGCATATTCATAATTATAATGATTATGGTAGAACAAAAGAAGCATATCCATAATTTCTTGAAATACAATGATGATGATCATTTAAAAGCAAATTTTAAGACACATTGTTTTTATATGGATAGACCAAGGAATACTTCAGACAAACCATGTGGATTATTATAAAACAGTAATTAAATCAACATGGTTCATAATTTTTAGTTTTAACCCAAACCATGTAGGAGATCATAGAAATTAAAAATGAACTTGCAATTTATGCTATATGATTAAAGAATATTCTCCAAGATTCATTATTGATTTGCTTATTAAATCAATCATTAATAGCAAATTGATAGCAAGCTAGATTAATTAAACAAGTTCAGCAGAAATTGATTCAATCGAACTTTTCATCAATCGAATTTATCTCAGTCGAAGATTTTCTCGACCGAGTATTCTTCTATTTGTATAGGTTTTATCAGATTTTTGCAAGCTTGAAAACAATAACCTGCTCGGTCGACTAATTCTCGACCGACAGTGTTCTCAATCGAACATTTTCTCGATCAAGAATGTTTATGTATTGTTTTTCAGTAATTATTTCCAAGTAAAACATAGATCACTTCCAATTCAATTATGCAATTTAAAACTCAGTTTAGTTGAGATGAAACATTTAAGTATCAAAGTAACATTTAAGTCAAATCTCAACTTAATCATATTCAAATCTCTAGGTTTTAGGAATCCAAACTAGAACAAGATATTAAAGATGTGTCTCTACAGGTTTATTTAAAAATGTGTATTTTCAAGTTAGAAATTTTAATTACTTGAATCAATTTGTTATTATGTTAAGTTGAGATAGACATAAAGATATACAATTTAAGGGTCTTTGGTCATATCTCAACTTAATTTAATTTATTTAGTTTGGGGGTTTTGGAACCCATACCAACTCAACATCCCTTTTTTTGTAAGTACATGAGAATGAATAATGTCCAAGATGCTAACAATAATGGCAACATATAGAATCAATCTCATTTCTCTTTTTATGAGTTTGATCTAGATTGTTCTTGGGTACATATGTATACTTGCCTTTAGGTACATACATAGATTGAGTCTTTGGCACTTGTGTCCTTCCCCCACTAGGTTTTTGATAGGATTTTCCTTTAGGCTTGTAACCTAGTCCTCTCCTTCCAATTTGACCATTAGAATCATTTAATATCTTATCAAGAACATCATTGTTTCTTAAGCTACTAACTTTTTATTGTAACTTAGCAATCTCATCCATTCTATTTTTGATATCTAACTTTGCCTGATCTAGATTAGATGATAAAGAATCTCTTTCTTTCACAATAGTATAATAATCTAGATGAGTGCATAGGACAGGTTGAGTTTGAAAATCATTTAACTTTGCAAGTAGTCCAACCTTTACTTGAGAAAGAATATCATAATTTGTTTCTAGAGTAAAAATCATCACCTTACAATCACTTAGAGATGATTTCAAAGTACACTTTTTAGAAATAATACTATCCTTTTCAAATCCAAGATCATTTAATTTAGCATACATATTTTCATTTTCAGATGTGAGAGCAAGAAGTTTGGCATGTAACTCATCATTTGCTTTATTATATTTATTTAATTTCTTCTTGCACTCAATATACTTATCATGTGTCTCTTGAAGGCTAGCAATTAACTCTTCTTTATATAAATAAAAAAGGCTTACCTCTTCTTCTTCTTCACTTATTGTAGCAATAAGGCATTCTTTATGCACATCTTCCTTCTTTAACCTCCATGGACAGCTAGGTGTTGTGTGTCTTGTTCCTAAACACCAATTACAGCTTGTTGAAGATTGGTCCAAGCTTCTCCTTTGCTTGCGGTTGTAGACACCACCACCCTCCGTTCTTCAAGACTCGATTAGAGCTCCTTGAAGCCTGCTTTGATACCAAATGAAATACCACTAGAGGGGGGGGTGAATAGGGTTTTATAGTTATTTTAATAATAATTCAACTCAAGCAACCACAATTGAAATTTTAAGAAGGAGTCAAGGTGTTTAGAGTGGTTCCACCTTTATCAAAAACTAAAGGAGTCAGTCCACTACTCAATTACTTCCAATTGGGATTTTGAAAGTATTTACATTTTATTACCTCACAAGGATGTTAAATAAAATTACAAATACTTTCACCACCCTTTGGACAACCTTCACCTAGAAGTAGTCCCACCAACCTTGAAGCAGCCTTCCTCGAAGTAACATCAAGCTCCCCCTTGAAGTAGCCTTCCTCTTGAAGTAGCTTCCCATTGAGACAGCCTTCTTGAAGTAGTCCAAAGTCCTCCTTATCCATCGAGAAGATCAAACCCTATCCAATCTGCAACCTCCAACCCTAGGAGTAGCAAGGAGAGTACAAGCAATAAGAAAGAACAAGAAAGGAAAATGGAAATTACAATTACCGGTGTAGGACAAGGCTTGATTTCCTATATCAAGCGTTTTGATCTCCTAACTAATGTGTATGGAAGTGGAACTGCAGTGGGTAAGAGATGCTAGCCTAAAGGACACGAATTTGGAGCAGTTGAAATAAATAGCAAATGTGGGAGTTGCTTAATTGCTGTCAAGAAAGGATTTCCAATTGCAAGTGTGTATGCTCAAGTATTGAACAAGTGTGTTTTGGGTGTCCTAAGGCATGTCCTATTTATAGGAATGGCCTATGAGTGCTTGAGGACGTTCTAGACACTTTCTAGGGGGTTCTTAGTGCTTAACTAGCCGTTAGTTGTCCACTAATTGCTTTAGCAACAACTAGTTAATTTATTCTGAAAAGTGCAGACATAGACAGTCTCGGTCGAGAAATTGTCGACCGAGAGTCCTATCGGTCAAAGTCTTTGTCGATTGAGGGACAATCTGGAGAAAGTGTATATAATGTTCAATTTCAACTCCCAACTACCTTGTTTACTGTGTCTAACGGCTTTTTGGGTCAATTCTCAGTCGAGGAGATTGTCGACCGAGAGTGTCTCGGTCAAGAAATTTGTCGACCGAGAATGACTCTGTTTCAATGTTTTGAACAATGTACTAAGTGTGTGTAACAGTGTGCAGTTTTGATACTATTGTAGGGGATGACCTATCTAAGTGTTGTGTGTGGCTAGAGAAGATCTAAACGCTTGATTTACATGATATCTAAGTACTTGTACATTATATACTTGTACAAGTTTTTACATTTGATTACAATCATGAAATTAAAGCATTTTGAAGCATATAGATCTTCCAAAGGTTTGTCATCTACCTTGTTCCTGCAACACTCAAGTAGCACGTTAGATCCACAAGAATGAAATGTTTGTTATCATCAAAACAAAGGAATTATAATAGTGTCAAATTTATCCAACACTCCCTCCATTCATGTGGTTCCTATCTACAAGCTTTGTGTTCCATTCCAAAGCCTCCTAGCTCAAACATGACTACATTCAAGGTTCATGAAGCTGAAGAAAGCGATGAAGAAAATGCATGTCGATATTCCTTTCCTTGATGCTCATGTAGAAATCCCTTCATGGACTAAGTTCATCAAGACTTTCCTCACTTGCAAATATTTAATAGAGGAAGATGAGATTGTGAAGCTAACACATACAACTTCAAACATCATGAAGACTGAGATACAGAAGACACTCAAGGAACTTGTATCTTTTGGCATTTCCTACTTTGTTGGGGGCACTACGTGCCACCAAGGCCTAGTTGATCTTAGGAAAAGCATATCTATCATGCCATACAATGTGTACAAGAGACTAATTTTCACTATTGACATCCTCCTTACCAGCATCATGATTCAACTTGCTAACTCCTCTATGACTATCCCCATTGGTATCTAGAGGACGTTCATGTTTGTGAGGGTCCCAAATCATGTTTCCCATGTGACTCTATCATCATGGACATAAATGAAGACCTACATTACCCTCTTATCTTCCAGTGGCCTTTCATTGCAACCACTCACATGCTCATTGATGTTGAAGCAGGCATCTTGACAATGAGGCTTGGGAAAAACACTATCAACATTAAAATCTTTGGGAGTCTCAAGGGTCCCTCATTTCAGGAGAAATGCTATTTGATTGATTGTGTTGAAAAAATGGCACAACTTCAAAAGGAAGACCCTACATCTGAAGACCCTTTTAAGATTTCATTCATTAATGCCAACACTCGTGAATTGAATGATGAACAAGTGGAGATATTTCTCCTTCTCTTAAACTCTACTGAAGAAGACCACTTGGAAAAGTTTGAAGATATAAATTCCATCTCCATCATAGAAGAAGAATAAGACAAGGAACCAACTACACCAAAGATGAAGTGTCTACTGATAAAACCCATTTTATGGCTGCTAGAGCTTACATTTTATTATCAAAATAGCCTCCAAACCTAATTTCCTCCTCATTTTATCTTATTTATTGTGAAGAAAGTATTCCCACTATGCCCCTGACAATATTTCCCATCTTTTGTAGGGTTTTTCTTATTCTTCCATAAGAAAAGCAGTAATGGGCCCATCAGGGCCATAAGCAACGAAGTATACATCCCAACTCGATAGCTCGTGAGGATGACACACCCATGTACCCATCATGGTCGCCACCCGCTATGATGGCAACCTGACACGGGCATGTCATGCGAAGGACCTTGTCCAATGCATCTCTCTACCCGATATGGTGCCTTACCCGTCACTGTTTGCCACCCGACGAGGTCATTACATGATATGGCTACCCCTCGGTGCAGCAGCCCACCAAGCCTCCACCCCGCCACATCTGCACGTGATGCACTCGTCACCTAGCACATTGATGGCCTGACACGCCTGCCGGGAGACACCTGTATCTAGCCCCTCCTAAAGTCTCAAGAATGGAGCAATTATGAAGGTCACGTGGTCTAATAAAAGAAACAACTCCCATCAACTCACTGCCTATAAATAGCAGCTACAAGCCTATGATGGGATGGACCGAACCCTATGAGATCTAACTCCCAGAGTAAAGGAGCTAGTGCATCGAGTTTCTAGGAGCCTGTCGGGCGATACTAGGTGAGCACACCCCCATTCCAAGAGGGATGGGAGGATTTCACTTAGAAACTATTTTGATAGCAGCAAGCAACACAATATGATCCTCAAAGTTATTTCCAGCATGTTGGGTTCCTATGTGGGCTTCAACTGCAGACATTCGGCCCACATATACCTGACAGGAAGAACCCGAGAGCCTTAAGATGATGTTAACCCGATATGTATTCTAACCCGACACATTACCCAACAATATGGTCTATACCCATAATGGCTGCAGCCCAGCACAGCCAGCAACTCGACACAGTCATATCGATTTTAGGTCCTATCCTGATACGACCCTTACCCATCACGGTCAAGGACCCAACATGGTTGTATCCCAATAGGGCCGCCACCCGGTACTGGGTTAGCATTATCTTAGGTGTCTGCTGCTTTGTAATTCATTCTCCTAAATCAAGGAGACTGATAGTTCTCTTCCCTTTACGACATTTACTTTCATTTAATTACATCATTGTAACAAAACCTTTATGTCTCTTTTTGATTATTGGAATCTGTGGAGTTTATCTCATATCGTTCTATGTATGGCTTTATTTCATTGGAAGATTTCTTTCTGGCATCTGAATTCTAGTTTCTTCTTTCTGATTCACACTTTTGACTAGCTATCGAATTGTGTTTCTTATTTTTACTCCTTCGGGAGAAGGACATCGTAAACTTCTAGAGCTTGGTCTGATTTAGGTGTACGAGAGTACTCAAAACCATATTTGTGCCCAGTTTATCCTTCCACGTGAGCCCGCACCTGGTACCTTTGAGAGAAGGAACCTAGTGCATGGCTTGTTGGTGTCTTCTTTGAGAGAAGGTGTTGGATTTAAGCCACTGTTGCTTGTTATGATTAGGTTTTCTTCCTTCGTGCTATGCCCTAAAAATATTTATATCTCCTCAGTTTCCTATATATGAAAACCATCAAAAAAACTGTGAAAACCCAAAATACCCAAAGCTTTAATCTTTCTGGTAACTCCCCTTGGAGATAGGTTTTTGTTTAATTCTTGTGATTCTTTTGCTACAACAAACCCTTATCGTTTGACTTTTTAATTTGCTTAGACAAGTAAAACTTTGGTTCTAAAGTGCTATTCTTCCAGTCCCTGTGCTCAACCCTAAACTACTTCGACCCTATGCTAGTTGCAGGAGTCTTAAACATTTGGGTATTATAAATTACTAATGTCCAATGAACTAGAAATGTCTCCATTTTTAGACCTATGTTTAAGGCTAATCATCTTTTTGGCATCGTTACGATTAGGTTTTCTTCCTTTGCGCTTTTCCCTAAAAATAGTTTTATCTCCTCAGTTTCCTATATATGAAAACCATCATAAAAACAACTAAAACCCAAAATACCCAAAGCTTTAATCTTTCTGTTAACTCCCCTTGGAGATAGGTTTTCTTTTAATTCTTGTGATTCTTTTTCTACAACAAACCCTTATCCTTCGACTTTTCGATGTGCTTAGACAAGTAAAACTTTGGTTCCAAAGTGCTATTCTTCCAGTCCATGTGTTTGACCCCAAACTACTTCGGCCTTGTGCTAGTTGGAGGAGTCTTAAACATTCGGGTATTATAAATTACTAAAGTCCGATGAGCTAGACATGTCTCCATTTTGGACCCACATTTAAGGCTAATCAACTTTTCAAGGACCTGACACGATCGTATCCCGATATGATCATGTCGGGTTGTTGGTCGTGTCGGGCTACAACCATGACGGGTATAGACCATATCAGGTTGGGTATTGTGTCAGGTTAGGATACATATCAAGTTAACATCATCTTAAGGCTCTCGAGTTCTTGGTGTCGGGTATAGGTAGGTAGGTCATCTTAGGTCGAAGCCCAGATAGGAACCCGACATGCTTGAAGTAGCCTTGAGGATCGCATCGTGCTTCTTGCTGCTACCAGAATGCTTTGTAAGTGAACTCCTCCGATCCCTCTCGGGATGGGGGTGTGCTCACCTAGTATTGCCCGGTAGGCTCCTAGAAATTTGATACACTAGCTCCTTTACTTTGGGAGTTGGCTCTCGTAGGGTCTGACCTATCCCATCCTAGGCTTATAGTTGTGATTTATAGGAAGCGAGTTGATGGGAGTTGTAGATTCTATTGGACCATGTGTCCTTCATCCTGGCTCCATTCTCAAGGCTTCGGGAGGGGTTGGATACAACTGTCGCCCGACAGGCGTGTCAGGCCATCAACGTGTCGGGCGGCGAGTGCATCGCGTACGGCTATGGCGGGGTGGAGGCCTTGTGGGATGCTGCACTGAGGGGAGCGATATCATTTAACGACCTTGTCAGGTGGCGATACGTGACGAGTAAGGCACCATATCGGTTAGAGAGCTGCAGCGGCTAGGGTCCTCCGCACGACACGCTCGCATCAAGTTGTTATCATAGTGGGTGGTGACCATGATGGGTATAGGGGTGTGTCAGCCTTGCGAGCTACCAGGATGGGACGTGGACTTCATTGTTGACCGGCCTAAATCGTGAGTCCGAAAAGGGAGAGGATTTGAAGTAGTCGGACTTTTAAATTTATAACCCAAAACCTTCTAGACCCCGCAACTTTATTATGGGGTCGAAGTAGATATACGGGGTCAAAGACAGAGACAATGGTGGTAGTGTTGGGAATGCGGAATCGACATGTTACACTCTGGTATGGGTAAACAGGTGATAAAGTTCCCCCAAGGGAACAACAAGCTAAGATCGATAAAACAAAATAAAAGAAAACTATCTCCAACTGGAGCTACGAGGAAAATTAAGGTTTTTTATAGGTTTATCAGTTTATAGGGTTTTTGCGCAACAAAAACAGAGAGGATAATACTATTGTTTTTAGTAAGAAACGAAGGAGAAATCTTCGGTAAAACAAGCGGCAGCAGAAACATCATGTACCCCTTCTCTCGAAGCGGGTACCTCTAACTAAGCATCAACACCTCTCTCGAGGTTGCTGGTCTTAAGTTAGAGTGGAAAGGTTACTAAAGCAACTCCGATCCTGGTCAGTCTCATATTCCCGTATCGGACCAAACACTAGAGCCACAACACCTCTCTCGCGGCCACTGCAACGGAAAAATACGATTTGGTAGCTAGTTGAAATGTGATCCAAGCGTACAAGCTAGAGTTCAGATGCTAAACAAAACAATCATCCAACAAAAGGGACCAAACATAAAGTAGCAGATAATTAAAACTCTTCTAATTCCATTAGCATAAAAGGGGTCTGGTTACATTGCATAAGTAAAGAAAGTAAATGACTGAAATAAGTAAAGATAAATGTTGCCTTCTTGATTTCGAAGGTCGACAGGCAGTAGAAGA
Source organism: Alisma plantago-aquatica (assembly GCA_963693085.1). Lineage (NCBI taxonomy): Eukaryota > Viridiplantae > Streptophyta > Magnoliopsida > Alismatales > Alismataceae > Alisma > Alisma plantago-aquatica. The sequence continues at coordinate 45,207,684 of OY856411.1, forward strand.
TCCCCAAGATCCCTCATGCCCGATACTAGGTGGGAGCCCTGTCCGATACACCTGTGTCGGGTGGCACACCCTCTCGGGATACACACTCATGACGGGCGAACGTATTGTGCGGGGCGCTCATGCCTGATACGATCGTGTTGGACGGCACCCTCTCAGGCGACACGCCATGACTGGTGATGCATATCGGGCTTGGTATCATGTCGGGCCAGAGTTTTGCTTAGAGTGTCGGGTATACTTGTTGGTCGATATCGGTCTACTGCGGTGCCCGGGCCCGATCCTAAGTGAACCATTCCCTCCCTCTCGGGTTGGCAAAGTGCTCACCTAGTATCGCCCGGTACACCGCTGAGGCACAACACGCTAGCTCTAGATGCTTTCCTAAGTTGGCTTTTGAGAGATTCCGACCCGTCCCATCGGAGTCTTATAGCTACTATTTATAGGCAACGGTTGGGAGAAATTATGGTTCTTCGGACGCCACATGTCCTTCATCGACTCTATCATCTCAGATTCGGGGATGCCCGATATGCGTATCGCCTGGCACAAGGATGTTGAGTTGGGAGCGTGTCGGTCATCATGATGAGTGGCACCTGCCGATGGGTGGCTTGAATCGTGCGACACGCTTCAGCGGTCGTGGCGAGTCTGGCTCCCTGTCAGGTAAATGGTGTATCGCTCGTCCGCTCCTTCTTGTGCGGCACCCTCGTGTCGCGCGGTAGTGTATCTTGCTGCCCTATGTCGGGCAGCGAGCGTATCGTGCGGCTGGTTGGTAAGAAGGCCAATGCAGGTGGAACACGTTCATGGGCTGGGATAGGTCTTTTTCTGATAAAAGAGTCGAAAAACAAGGAAAACTCTGCAAAAGATGATAAAATTGAGTTAAGAGCATAGCGATGCCTGTTTATTCAAAAACATGACAAAAAGGAGAGGAAAACAGTTTAAAAGAGGAGTTTTGATAGGGAAATAAGGACCAAAAATCACAAAATTTGGTGTTATCAACTCCCCCAAACTTAGCATTTTGATTGTCCTCAATCAATCTTTTAAAACTTTGTTTTGTGACACTTCTTCTTAACCGGTATTGTTTTCAGACCATGGGTTTGAGCGAGCATTGAGATGTCTTACTGAGAATATGGCCTGACCACGAACAACATACTTTACCTCTCCTGCCTTATTTAAGCAAAAATTTTCTCCACAGCTTCGGCGAGACTTGGGTGCATGATTTCGAAGTTAGCTTTCACACCAAACATCTTTTGGGAACAGAAAGTTGTGTGTTTGGGTAGGCTTAAGGCTTTTTGGGTTTTTCTTGTTCCCATCAGTCCATCCCGGTATGGGTCCGTTAGCGGGCGAGTGGTCCCTGCAGTCCAAGCCAGTTGGATTTAGAGCAGTGATTTCACATCCTACGTACCACTGCCCCGGATCTACCATGCCTAAAGATGGGTACTTTTAGAAAACAAGTGTGTATATATATTTTTTTTCTTTATTTTTATTTGGCACAACTCTCATGCTTTTATTCACTCTCATAAGACTATTCTCTCTTTTTGGGATTTTGTCAGGTAAGGTAAAACAAGAGGAATTTTTGCTATTTGGGCAGCTTTTTCCTTCTGCATACACGTCTCTTAGCTGTTGCGAGATTATTTTTCGAAATTTTTGGCGTGGAAAGTCGTAGTCTTTTGTTATTTGAGGCTGCATTATCAGAAAGACCTAACAAAACCTGCATCTCCTTGGGCACATAGAAAACAAACTGGCAAGAATTCGTATCAGGTCTTTACTATATAGTGTCTTTGTACGTATGTATGGAGACAAAATAAGCAAAAATAAAATAGCAAAATTTTTGTATGAGCATGTATATGTATATGGACACATGATATAGGAAAAAAATATAAAAGAACAAAAAGGGTGGAGTTTGAAGAAAGAATTTTTTTTATACCTCCCTCACTGGTACATGGTACCCCCCCCAAACTTACTCCACACCGTGTACCAGAGTTGTGAGGTAGATAAGGTAGGGTAATGCTAACCCAGTGAGGGTTAGATGGTGTGAGCGCCTGCGCCGGATAGAAGCTCCCACATATATTCTCCTCATTTGCTGCGGTAGTCGATGTGGTGGAGTTGGTCAGGCATCTCTTTATTTGATATCCATTCCAGGACGAATATGTCACAGTCATTTGCCAGCAGCACAGAGTGCTGGGTGGATGGCTACCAATGAAATTTTGTACCAAAAGGCAAATGAGGGTTCAGAATTGCAAGATTCAATGAGATCAATCATGTGCTTTTGCTGAGGAAGAAGTTCCAAAACTATTAGGAATTCCCTTAAACCAGGTAAACTTCTTAAGATACTTCCATTGTGAACATGAACAAAAGGATTGATCATCAATCTCAGTTTCTTTAAACTTTCATCATCTATTGAACTAGTCAGAGAAGTCCACTTATCTCTTCCAATACTTTTTCTTGATTTGGTAGCCCCCAAGAGAGGAAAATTTCCAGAAAATCCAGGCCTAAAATTTGGCTCTTTGACTGTTATATTTTCAGCAAATTTTGGTCCCACCAAGCAAAGTGTGTTGTAAAGTTCACCGAAATTATTTTGGAAGGGAATGTCGGAAAGAATTATGCGGCTTTCTGCTTTTACATTTTTTAGTACCTTCTATATTTTGCTCGTCTCATTCCTAGGAGTGTGACCTTCATCTAAAATGAATAATCCTGGTTTCTCAATCAGAATCTTGCTAAATTGTGCATCCTCTGGACATTTTTTCAAATCTCGGGTAACCAGTCTCTCAAATAACCCGTAGCTTATTCCGAGAACGCCATTTCCTTTGATGCATTCACATAACGTCATAAGGCGCATCTGCCACACACCTTTGGACCTTGAACTGGCCATCGAAAGAGTGCTAGTAGCATTGTCATCTTTTTTTAAAATGAAGAATGGAATCTCAACTTTCCATTTGACAAACTCTTTCTCCCACATAGTTAGCATACCACGGGGAGCAATAATCACTGTCCTGCAATTTGGGTACGCTGCCATATAATTATTGAGGAACATGATCAAAAGACAAGTTTTCCCTGTTCCAGGAGCGTGAGAAATCACACACCCTCCTATAGCATCAGTATTGGGGGAGTTCTTAAGCTTATCCAGAGAGATCGCCAGCAAGGTTTCTCCAGATAAACTCAAAGCCTTCTTGTTGGTGAGGATACATGGTTTCTCTGGCTCCTGGAACAAGGTCCCAGATTGTCCCTGTAGAGAGATGAGTTAAATCAGCAAGCCCATGGCCTGAATCTTGAGAGCAGAGTTGATCTAACTTTGAGCCGTCCTTTCTGTCAGACAATAGCATTTTGCTGTATATGCTGGAGTTGATGGAAAAATTCGGCAGTATATTCCTCATCTCCAGCAATACAACAGAGCAAAATTTATATGAATGCTTCTCCTGAGTACAATGAATATAATGATTTTTTTTTCAGATTGCTTTTCTTCATCCTTTTCACTATTGTATGAACTAATATCAATGGACCTCAAGGATAAGTTATATTCATCCCATAATTTATCCATTTCCTTATCATAGCCTGTCTTCTGTGGTGGCCTAGGACCATCTCCAAAAGAGAAAATCAGTGGAAGTCTTTCTCCAGTGGCTTCTGGATTGAATGTGGGTATTTTGGGTTCATCAATCATGAAGCCACCTTCTTCATGGGGGGCATCTTCTTTGGATAAAGTATCCACAGGTGTTTTCAAGAGCTCTCTATCAACCATAGGTCGGTTTCTTATTCGTGTTCTAGCCCTCCTAGGTCGGTCATCATCGTCATAATCTGCACGAGCCTTATGTTTCCTTCTTGAGAGCTTTGCACTTGTTCCGGTTGCATCATCTGAGAAAAAAAATGGAATGTTACTTCTTCCGTCCTTTCTCTCTTCTCAGCAGTTGATGGCCCAACTGCCTCGGGATTCGGGCATATTTGCTTGATCGTTGTTGCTTCAACTGCGGCCTCAGTGTCGATACTTCTGCCGTGTTCATCAATTCGAACGACGGTTTGCTTTGTACGGGCCATATCTGTTATCATTAAACAAGTTCATTGATCATTTAAATGTTCCGATATTAGGTAGGCAAAACTTAAAATCGATACTGACGTTTAAGAGAAAAACTGATTGCACGATAAAAAAATTTCCCGATACAAAAACTACCCGACACCATCGTATCGGGCTTCAACACTGGGCGATACGATGTTTGCCCGATACGCTTGTGTCAGGTGATACGAATCTTTCAAAGAAATCACCATAGGCTCATGCTCGATACGAGGTCCGGGTGTCATCAATCAAAAGAACATCTAGGCGATACAAAACTGGACGATACAGAGAAAAAATGCGCGTCATACCCGTTGCCCGACACGGGTGAGTCGGGTGATACGATCGCGTGAAACAAAGTTCCTGATAGGGACTTCCCGATAGAAAAACGTGTCGCCCGACAACAAGAACAAGCGAGGCGGCGCAAGGATTGGTGACAAGGTTATCAACCGATATAGGGTATCGGGCAAGCACGTGTGAAAGATGTGTCGCGCGATACAAGCGTCGGGCGATACATGAAAACAACTAAAGTCGTCTGCCCGATATGTTGTGCGTGATATGGGGGTTCTGTTGGGCAAGCCAATCGATACGACTGTCAGGCTATACCTTCGCTATATGAAGCTATCTTGCGCGACACGAGAGTAAAAGTCAGCTGGACGACACACGAGCAAAGGGAGAAATCACTGCACGATATGGGTAGTTAGAAGAGTAAATGCAGTAGCCCGGCACGGTAAAACCTTCGTACTATATATAGCAATCCCAACTGGGGGTAAAACAGGAAAATTCGGGACGCGTGTTGGCCGTTGAGACAAGTCATTCCTGAGACGAGTGGTCCCATCCGTCTAATCAAGGGTAATTACTCATCTTGCACGATACGGGTGCTCGCCGTCCGGGCGTGTCATCTGACACGGCTTATGCGATGCCCGATGTACCGTCGCCTGATATGAGCATGTTCTGCGCGCCGGCTGAGTTTTTGCCCGATACAGGCAGGAAAAAGGGGTATACTTGCCCAATACAAAGTCTTCAGAACAAAATTCTAGATGAAAAACCCAAAAATCAAAGCGGAGGAAAAAGCGATTTATGGGTAAAACATCATTGGCCTAAGGTTAAGTTCCCGACCTCAGATAGTATTACCCATAAATGCTCATAAAATAGAGAGGTGGCCCATAAAACAGAAGAGTTAGCGCACGTGACACATGCATTGACTCAGGCCTTATTACAGTCCAAATGTTCATAATGTTTTTCTTGCAAGAAAGTAAATCACCTCCTATTCTAGGAAAAGTAAAAGCTCGAGTTACCTCCCGAGGAGCACTGTAGTTTGCGTCGCCAGCTTGACAGCTCTAGGTCCTTCACTTTTCACCTTCAGTAGTATCCATATCTTGCAAGTTGATATATGTCCTTCTAACGAAAGCTTCGTCTTCATAGAACCTTTTCACCCTGTGCCCGTTCACTTGAAAAACCTTGGATGGATCATCTTTGTCATATAGCTCCATCATTCCGGACGGGTATAAATTTGATACGGTGAACGTTCTGGACCATCTCATTTGTAACTTAGCTAGAAAAAGACAAATGGAAGATTTAAATAATAAAACTTTGTCACCTTCACTTATGTCCTTCCTCCTCAGGTGGGCATCATGCCACACCTTCGTCCTCTGTATATAGATCTTTGCGTTCTCGTAAGCATGCATCTTCAATTCTTTGAGTTCTTGCAACTGCATATATCTCTTCTCTCATGCCTTCTCCAGATCCATGTTGTAAGAACTTAATCGCCCAAAGGGCCTTGTGTTCCAACTCAAGGGGTAGATGACAGGATTTCCCATAGATCAAATTGTAAGGAATGGTTCCAATGGGCGCTTTATAGGCCGTTCTATAGGCCCAAAGTGCGTCGTCAAGCTTCATTGACCAATCATTCCTCATACGGTTGACAATCTTCTCTAGAATCTACTTGATCTGTCTATTCGAAACCTCTACCTACCCAGAAGTTTGTGGGTGGTAGGGCGTAGCGACCTTGTGTTTAACTCCATACTTTCACAGGAGCGCTTCAAACTGTCTTTCTCTGAAATGCGATCCACTGTCGCTTATTACAGTACGAGGTACTCTGAAACGAGGGAAAATCATCTTTTCGAACAACTTGATCACTGACTTAGAGTCACACGTTTGCGTTGCAACAACTTCTACCCATTTGGATACATAATCCACTGCCACTAGAATGTACTGATATCCCTTTGATGGGGGAAATAGTCCCATGTAGTCAATCCCCCATACATCAAAGATCTCCACTTCAACCCAATTTTCCATAGGCATCTCATTTCTTCGTCCAATATTTCCCGTCAATTGGCACTCTTTACAGACTTTTACATACTTTGCAGCATCTTTGAACAAAGAGGGCCAGTAAAAACCTGATTGCAGTACTTTGACAGCGGTCCTTTCGCTGCCCAGATGTCCTCCATAAGGGGAGGTGTGACACTCTTTCAGAATGTCAGGGATCTCTTCTTCGGGAATACATCTTCGGTATAGGTTATCTGCGCATCTTCTAAAAAGGAGAGGATCGTCCCAGTAGTAATTCTTTACATCCACGAAGAGCTTCTTCTTTTGATTATAGGTTATGTCAGGGGGTAGTTCTCCGTAGGCAAGATAATTACAGATATCTGCAAACCAAGGTAAATTCTCTTCCTTGGTTTCAATCATCATCAAAGCTTCGTCAGCATAATTGTCATTAATAGGTGGTTCCTTCTGCTTTTCCACCACAATCCTTGATAAGTGGTCGGTGACCACATTCTCTGCACCCTTCTTATCGACTATCTCATGGTCGAACTCTTGTAGTAACAAGGCCAACCTCAACAGCCCGGGCTTTGTATCTTTCTTCTACATGAGGTATCTTATATCCCAATGATCTTTGTAGACTTTGACCTTTTCTCTGATGAGGTAAGATCTGAACTTATCGAAAGTGAAGACTATCGCGAGCATCTCTTTCTCTGTAGTTGTATAATTTACTTGAGCTTCATCCTAGGTACGACTAGCGTAGAAGATTACATGGTGCTTTTTGTCCTTTTTCTGCCCCTTGACCGCTCCTACTGCATAGTCGCTGACGTCAGACATAAGCTCGAAAGGTAACTCCCAGTCTGGAGCTTGGAGAATAGGTGGTGAGACAAGAGCATCCTTTAAAGCCTAAAAAGTGATTAGACAATTGTGAGAGAAATTGAATTCAACATCTTTTACCAGAAGGTTGGACAACGGTTTTGAAATCTTATAGAAGTCTTTTATAAATCTTCGGTAGTAGCCGTCGTGCCCGAGGAAGCTCCTCACTCCCATCACAGACTTTGGTGGAGGAAGCTTGGATATGGATTCAACCTTGCTAACGTCTACCTCGATGCCACGCCTCAAAACTTTATGTCCCAGAACAATGCCTTCTTGTACCATAAAATGGCACTTCTCCCAATTTAAAACCAAACTCTTCTCATCGCATCATTGCAGAACCAAAGAGAGGTTTTTTAGGCAGGTGTCGAAGTATTTTCCATAGACAGAAAAGTCGTCCATGAAAACTTCCACGATATCCTCCAGAAAATCTGAGAACATTGATATCATGCAGCGTTGAAACGTAGCAGGAGGATTGCACAGGCCGAAAGGCATTCTCCTGAAGGCGTAGGTGCCATAGAGATAGGTAAAACTTGTTTTCTCTTGATCATCTGGCAGGATTGGGACTTGATAAAATCCTGAAAAACCATCCAAGAAATAGAAGTAGTAATGATGCGCTAACCTTTCAAGAACTTGGTCAATGAAAGGAAGTAGATAATGATCTTTTTTAGTAGCTTGGTTTAGCTTCCAGTAGTCAATACACATTCTACATCCTGTGACGGCCCTAACCACCACTTCATCGCCTTTATCTCCCTTTACTACTATTATACCACCCTTCTTGGGTACTACGTGGATCGGGCTCACCCAGTTACTGTCGTTGATCGGGTAAATGATCCCAGCTTCCCTCAACTTGATTACTTCTTTCTTTACGACTTCTTTAAGCATCTAATTCAATTTTCTTTGGGGTTGAGCCAAAGGTTTGGTGAATTCCTCCAAATTGATGTGATGCATACACAATGCAGGGTTAAGGCCTTTGATATCTTCTACCGAGTATCCTATAGCCTGCCTGTGGAGTCTTAACTCCCCAAGAAGTTTGTCCAACTGATCTTTTGTAAGATGGGCATTGACGATGATAGGATTCCTCTCTTCTTGATCTAGGAATCCGGGTTGGGGGTCCTTCTGGTAACTGCTTCAACTCAGGCTTGGCATTGGGTGACTGTTCTTCCAGTGCCACCTCAAGAGAGGCAAACTTAATTGTTTCCACTACATCTTCCTCGTTGCTCAAGTCTTCATTAGACTGGTTAAGATAGTTGAGAAACTCCACAACTTCTAGACTTTCAGAGTCAGAATCTTGACTGCTTATTTCCCTCACAAGAGGGTCTACCATTAAGATATGTTCTTCTACCTCTTCGCAGAACTGGTTGTAGCTTTCTGCAAAGCAAGCAGACTCTAATAGGGATGGTCCTTTCATCGCATCCTTTACTTTGAAGTCTAAGTGGTCGTTTCTGACCCTTAGAGTGATTATTCCCTCAGAAACATCGATCAACGCCCTTCCTGTAGCCAAGAAAGGACGTCCAAAGATGATAGGACAGTCAGGGTCCTCCAAAGTATCAATGACAACGATATCACAAGGAATGAAGAAACTTCCTACCCGGATAGGTACATCTTCGACAACACCAACATGACTTTTAAAGCTATGATCTGCTAATTCAATTCTCATATTGGTTTTGACCATATCAGTCAAACCTAATTTCTGTGCGAAACTTAGGGGCATAAGGCTGATACTAACCCCTAAATTGGCAAGACCTTTTCGTTTGACATTATCTCCAATGGAGAAAGGAATGGTGAAATCCCTGGGATCTTTCTTTTTGTAGGGAAAATATGATTTGAAAAAACCAAAGGACATACTTTCTAGATGCACGGTTTCGATTCTTCCTCCTCTTCTCTTCTTGGTAATCAAATCTTTGAAAAACTTAGCATAAGTCGGCATCTCTTCTAAAGCGTCCAAAAAAGGTACTTCAAGGTGAAGTTTCTTTATTGATTCCATGAACTTATCGTGGCACTTCTTAAGGTGTGCCTTTATCATCTTGTAAGGAAAAAGCAACTTGGGAGAGTAAGGGCTTATCTTACCAGAAAGCTCCTCAAAGGATCTTTGTTCAGGTTCTCTGTCATGAGCTTGTCGATTGTCTTCTTCTGCGGGATTATCGGTCGCAGTCCTTCATTCAGGTTCCTTTGGTATGGCTTCTTCATGACGTTCTACAGTCCTTCCTGATCTCAGCACTGCCATTTTGGCAGATTTGGTGTTGGAGGGTATCTTACCCGAGGGATTCTTTTTCAATTCAGCCATCTGGGCCAACTGCTGATCGATTTGGCGTTGGTGCGTCTGCATGTCTGCCATCTGGACCTGCATTGTGTTCAAAACTCATGAATTTTAAAGCACACTCTACACCATCTAGTTATCGATGGTATCTTGTCTTTTTACAAAATCGAACAACTGGCCAACCAAGTTTGGTTGGTTCGAAACCTTGTCTTGACCTTGCTCCTTGGCTTGACTTTGACTTTGACTAGCATTTGCCACGTGGTGACCTTGGTACTTTCCTTGTCCTTGGAAATTTGCCTTGTTTGACTGGAAAGAAGTGGTTCTGGTGAACTGACTTTGCCCCCCTCTTTTCTCAAAACCTTGGGGTTGTTTGGTGGGGTTATGCAGCTGCTGTGAGTTTTCGGCTGCGTCCTTGTTCCCGTAACTAAAACCAGGATGATCTGGCCTCTTGAAATTAACAAAAGAGACGTTCTCAACCTCCTCAGCTTCGGACTCACTTTCACTCGACTTTTCAGGTCGGGTGTAGATACAATTATCTACCCAGTGTCCACCTTCTCCGCAGGTGACACATTTCATGACCTTTTTGACTTGTTTCTTCCCCTTTCCACTTGATTCCTTCAGCTGTTTGACATCAGTGGCTATCCTATGGATCTGAGAGGTGATAGTTTCCAGAGCCTTGGATTCAATTGAAGGTCATTCACTAGCCTTATTAGCATGTCCCCTGTCTGATCTATCGTAATCCGTGCCGGCTTGCAACTCGGCCATGTTCTCAATGATCTTTTTGGATCTGCTAGGCTTCTTCCCCAGAAAGTCACTGCCTGCTGCTGCATTCAGCGAAACCCTTTCCTCAGGGGTTAGAATGTTGTAGAAGGTAGTTATCAAGAAACCTTTCTTATAGTTGTGATGAGGGCAGTCCCTCTGATATTCTTGATACCATTCCCAAGCATCATGTAGATTCTCGTTCGACTTTTGCATGAAAGACGTGATCCTCTGTCTGTTCCAGACAATTTTCTCGGTAGGATAAAACTTGTTTACAAAGGCATCCACCAGTTCATTCCATTCGTTAAGAGCTTGGTGTGGCAGCCCGAGGTACCAGGATAGAGCCTTATCTTCTAAAGAGAAGATAAAACCTTTAAAATAGATCACCTCCTATGGGACTCCCCGCATTTTGATGGTGTCACAGATGTTTCTAAAAGCATCTAAATGGTGATAGGGATTATCATTCTTCAAAATCCCTCTGAAGCTCTTGTTCTGGATCATAGAGATGACGGATGGTTTTAGCTCAAAGTTGCTTGCATTGAATCTCGGAATGACAACAGGACATCTGGAATTATTAGCCTTGGTGGCAGCTAATTCCCTGAGGGTCTTTTCTTCTTTGTTGGAATCGTCATTGTCACTGTCTCCCTGGTTCTTTTCATGATTATTTTGATTCCTTTTGCACCTCCGGTGATGACGACGTCTCTCCCGACGATGGTCATCCTCGAATTGCTCTATTTCAGGATCTTCATGTTGATGATTGTCGTCATAGCGGTCATTGTCTTCAGGCGGAGGCGAGTGAGGTCTAGCTCTCACATGTCGCTCACCATATGAAAGAGGTGGTTCAATGCGAGGTGGCATGTCTGGTGATGTCGGTGCTCAATTGAGCAGAACACCTTCCTTCTGAGTACCTGAATAGTACGTGAAAATCAAGTTAGAAAACCTATATTAATAATATGAACTACTCATTTCAGGTTAAAATATAAAAAAAAGGAAAAAGAGAGTACTGTCAAGCTCATTTCTAAGCTTGAGGCACTGGAGTTTAGTTAGTGGATTCGAGTTCGTCAACAGTACCATTTTGCCTTGTCCCCGACAATGGCGCCAAAAAGTTGACCGGCCTAAATCACGCGTCCGAAAAGGGAGCGGATTTGAAGTAGTCAGACTTTTAAATTTATAACCCGAAACCATCTAGGCCCCCACAACTTTATTACGGGGTCGAAGTAGATATACGGGGTCGAACACAGGGACAAGGGTGGCAGTGTTGGGAACGCGGAATCGACATGTTACACTCCAGTATGGGTAAAGAGGTGATAAAGTTCCCCCAAGGGAACAACAGGCTAAGATGGATAAAATAAAATAAAAGAAAACTATCTCCAACTGGAGCTATGAGGAAAATTAAGGTTTTTTATAGGTTTATCAGTTTTTTGGGGTTTTCACGCAATGGAAACAGAGAGGATAATACTATTGCTTTTAGTAAGGAACAAAGGAGAAAGCTTCGGTAAAACAAGCGGAAGTAGAAACATCATGTACCCCTTCTCTCGAAGCGGGTACCTCTAACTAATCATCAACACCTCTCTCGAGGTTGCTGATCTTAAGTTAGAGTGGAAAGGTTACTAAAGCAACTCCAATCCTGGGCACTCTCATACTCCCATATCGGACCAAACACTAGAGCCACAACACCTGTCTCGAGGCTGCTGCAACGGGAAAACACGATTTTGTAGCTAGTCAAAACGTGATCCAAGCATACAAGCTAGAGTTCAGATGCTAAACAAAACAATCATCCGACAAAAGGGACCAAACATAAAACAGTAGATAATTAAAACTCTTCTAATTCCATTAGTATAAAAGGGGTCTGGTTACATTGCATAAGTAAAAAAAGTAAATGACTGAAATAAGTAAAGATAAATGTCACCTTCTTGATTTAAAAGGTCGACAGGTAGTAGCAGATCCCCAAGATCCCTCCAGCCCAATACCAGGCGGGAGCCATACCCGATACGCCCGTGTCGGGTGGCACACCCTCTCGGGTGACACACTCATGACGGGAGAATGTATCATGCGGGGTGCTCATGCCCGATACGATCATGTCGGATGGCACCCTCTCGAGCGACACGCCGTGACTGGTGATGCATATCGGGCTTGGTATCGTGTCGGGCTAGAGTTTTGCTTAGAGTATCGGGCACTCATATTGGGTGTCCTTGTTGGTCGATATCAGTGTACTGCGGTGCCCAGGGCCGATCCTAAGTGAACCAATCCTTCCCTCTCAGGTTGGGGAAGTTCTCACCTAGTATCGCCCGGTACACCTCTGAGGCATTACACGCTAGCTCCAGATGCTTTCCCAAGTTGGCTTTCGAGAGATTCTGACCCGTCCCATCGGAGTCTTGTAGCTGCTATTTATAGGCAGCAGTTGGGAGAATTTGTGGTTCTCCAGATGCCACGTGTCCTTCATCAGCTCTATCATCTCGGATTCGGGGATGCCCGATATGCATATCTCCCGGCACAAGGATGTCGGGCTGGGAGCGTGTCGGTCATCGTGACGAGTGGCACCTGCCAGTGGGTGGCTTGTATCACGCGACACGCTTCAGCGGTTGTGGTGAGTCTGGCTCCCTGTCGGGTAAATGGCGTATCGCTCATCCGCGCCTTCTTGCACGGCACCCTCGTGTTGTGTAGTAGTGTATCATGCTGCCCTATGTCGGGCAGTGAGCGTATCAGACGGCTGGTTGGTAAGAAGGCCGATGCAGGTGGAACCCGTTCGCAGGCCGGGACGGGTCTTTTGCTGATAAAAGAGTTGAAAAATGAGGAAAACTCTGTAAAAGATGATAAAATTGAGTTAAGAGCATAGTGAGGCCTGTTTATTCAAAAACATGACAAAAAGGAGAGGAAAATAGTTTAAAAGAGGAGTTTTAACAGGGAAATAAGGGCCAAAAACATCACAAAATTTGGTGTTATCAATTGTTGATGGGCCTGATGGGCCCATTGCTGCTTTTCTTGTGGAAGAATAAGAAAAACCATGCAAAAGATGGGAAAGGTTTCTCCTTTATATGATTATCTATCCCATATCTGATTCACCTTTAATGAGTCCTGTAAAGGTGGTGCCAAAGAAGGGAGGCACTAACGTTGTCTAAAATTAGAAGAATGAACTTATTCCCATCCGCACTGTGATCAAGTGGCTTATGGGTAGACTACCACAAGCTCAACAATGCTACTGGGTAGGAACACTTTCCACTTCCTTTTCTTGATCATGTCCTGGAGAGACTTGCACACCAAGAGTTACTATGCTACCTGGATGGATATTATGGCTTCTACTAGATACCAATCCTCTCCAACGATCAAGAGAATACTACGTTCACATGTCCCTTTGGCATGTATGCTTCCGCTAGATGCCCTTCAAACTATCAATGCACCTACTACCTTCCAATGTTGCATGGTTGTCATCTTCATCGTTCTTAATAAGACAATAATGGAAATATTAATTGATGACTTCTCAGTCAATGGAGATTAATTCGAATCCTACATGTTACTAGTCATATAATGTTGTGAAAAAGCACATGTAGTGCTTGCTTTGAAAAAAATCCACTTCATGGTGAAGGTGGACATTATTCTATGACATCATGTCAAGTCTATGCATTGTGGTTAATAAGGAGAAGATTGAAGTGATTTCCAAGGTATATCCTCCAACCACCATCGAAGAAGTTTGGGCATTCCTAGGACATGTTGATTTCTATTAGATGTTAATTCATGACTTCAGTAAGATCAGGAGGCCTCTGACAAACCTTCTATAGAAGAATGTGGACTTCAACTTTGATTTTGATTGTATGATGATCTTCAACCTAGAAGGAATCTCTAACATCTACCCCAATCCTCTATGCCCCAGATTGGTCTCTCCCCTTTGAGATCATGCGTGACTCAAGTGACTACGTTGTAGGTGTAGTTTTGGGCTACAACATAGGTGCAGTTCTGGGGTAGTGTGCTGATAAGAAACATCATGCCATTTATTATTCTAGCAATATATTAGACAATATGCAAAAGAATTATTCTACAATGAATAAAGAGATCCTAATCATTGTCTATGCCTTTGACAAATTTTTATCCTACCTTATAGGCTCACATGTGGTAATATACATTGATCTTGGTGTTATAAGGTACTTGATGTTGAAGAAAGATGTGAAGTGCAGTTTGATCAGGTAGATCGTATTACAATAAGAGTTTTATCTAGACATAAAAGGCAAGAAGGGAACCAAAAATTTGGTTGTTGATCACCACAGTCAATTGCATAATTAATATTTTGACACAATAATCCACATCAATGACTCTTTTCCCAATGATCACTTGTTGAAGGTATCAACATTTGTACCATGGTACAACAATCTTGTTTATTACTTTTCTGTATAAGTCCTTCATCCTAATTGTACTAGAAATGAAAAAAAGAAGTTAATGAGAAACATCAATCATTACTATTAGGATGAACCTTACTTGTTTTGGATATGTTCAAATTGTAAGGACACTGACCTACGTTTAGGGCTTATCATGTTTGTTTTGCTTAACCATGATGCTTAGTTGCTTGCTAATCACCTTTAGTGGTGATTAGGGTTTGTTGGTGCTTTGTTGAGAGCTAGAGGTGCTACTTTCAATAAACCCAAGTCTAGGGTTTGTGGGCAAGTTTGTCACCTTGTGAGGTGTTCCTCCCTCTCCTTGCTTCCTCTAGTATTGAGAGGAAGGGTTGGGCTCATTGCTTGAGTTCCTTTGGGCTTGGATGAGCCTTGTTGGGCCTTTTGGTGCTTTGCCTTTGCCTTGTTGGACCTTGTGTTGGCCTAGGAGTGTCAGCCATGCTTGTGTCGGCATGAGGTGTGTCGCCCTAGGGAGTGTGTCAGCCATGGTGTGGAGGTGTGTCGCCCATGGACCTCTTTGACCTCTTTGACCTCATTTGTGTCACCACTAGTGGACACTTGGTTCTTGAATGCTTGCATGTGGCAATGGCTTAGGACATGTGTTTAAGACATGTTAGAGTGGTGGCTTTGCACATGGACAAGTGTCCCTAGGTGGGCGACACCTTTCCTTGTCTTACCTTGGTTTCTCCTCCATCCTCTTCTATATATGTGTTTCCCTTCTCTTGCTAAGGATCCCTTTAGTTCCTTAGTTTCCTCTCTCCCTTGGTGCATGACACCCCCTCTTCCTTTGCAAGCTTGGTGGCCAATCCTTATCTTGGAGTCTCCTTCTTCCTCTAGTGGTGGCTGAACCCTAGAGTGCCTTGCTCTTCTTCTTGTGGTGGATCTTGGAGCTTGGTTATAGGAGCTTGGAGCTTGCTTAAGGCGGGTTACATAACTCCTAACCCTAACTACATTACCATATTCTATGTTCTTGTTTGTATGTTGCTTATAATTGGCTATGTTTGTTGTTAGTTTCTTGCTTAGTTGCATCTTGTTGGACAAACCATGTTCTAGGGTTTCTTATTGAGCAACACCCCTCTCCCTCGTTGGTCTAGAGAAGTGAGCTTGAACTCTAGTATCATGGGTAATACCCCTCTCTCGTTTAAGTTGAGAGGTGAGCTTGTGTTCTAGTTACTTGAGCAACACCCTTCTCTCACCAAAGATTCGAGAGGTGAGCTTTGTGGTGGTTGTGGACCTTTGTTAGGGTTGATCTTTGTGTTGTTCGATTGGTGATAAGAAGTGTGCAAGACCCCTCTCTTGGTTTTTCAGAGGTGAGCCATCTTCTTGATCCATTAGGGTTTTGGTTCCCTTGTGCTTGAGGTTGGTGACAACCTTGTTGTGGGTTGCATCTTGACCGATATGGTCTTGGGGTGATGTTACCTGATACCTTTCCCTAGCCTAGAGTCTTGGTCGACACGTTGTGGCTGTGTTGGGCGTCATACCCTGGTCCTTGACCTTTTGTGTGTTGGGCATCACACTATGCTAAGTGCCCTGCCCGATACACTTAGCCTTGTTTGGTGGTAGGCGTCACACCTGGTTTCGGCCCTTGTGTGTGTCGGGCGTTGCTGAGTACCCTTCCCGGCATGCCTAGTTCAGATGGTAGCTCGACGCCATTACCCCTTGGACGTTGAGGCAACGCGATCTGGTGTGTGTGTCGGGCGTCACACCTGGATGAATGCCCTGCCCGATACACCTTGTTCTGATGGTTGTTTGGTGCTTTCACACCTGGAACGTCTTCAGTGTTGTGGTATGGTCTTGTGTCTGGCGTCACACCACAATCTTCACCTTGTTGCACGATAGGTTCCTTTGCTGCCCGTTGAGTTGCATCCTTTGGGCGTTACCCCTTGTTGAGTGGTGTTGCCCGATACACCTGACCTGAGATGGTAGCCTAGAGTCGTTATGTCTTGGACGTTATGAAGTTTTGTGGTTAGCTCTGTGATGGGTGTCATGGCGTGGTTGTGATGCACGTTATGCATGGCGTTGCGTGATACACCTAGGGTTGCACGATACATCTTGAGGTAGTAGCCGATACACCTTGCTGGTTTTCTTGGCCGATATGTGGCTGGTTGGCTTGGCCGTTTTGAGGTTTGAGTGTTGGGCGATAGTGGAGAGTACCCTACCTGATACTACCTCTAGTGAGGGTGCCCTACCCGTCACACTTCTTGTCAGGGTAGTGGGCACTTCTAGTGTGGGTCTTGTTCCTTCTAGAAAACCTATATGCTAGTTCTTGCTTATGAATCACATTTGGTTTATAATGGTGACCCTTGATATGCTTGATAGTAATTGAGGTAGTAGATTATATCTATGTAACTTGACATGACTTTACATGTGTTTATGATCATCTGGAATGACATGTATAATGATGAGTAAATGATGAGCATATAAGATGCTTTGCTTGATGATATGACCTATGCCTATGGTCACAGGTTGAGGCATGAATGCTAAAACATGTAATCTTCAATATTTCTCTATGTTGGATAATATGATTCTTCTGTCAATCCATGATGATTGTACATACTAACCATGCAGGTGTTTTATATAGATGCATAGCCAGGTAAAAGGCTATGAGGTATATATATGTGTTTGAGTAACACTGCTTTGATGATTACTCTTGATGATGAGATGATATATGTGTTTTGGTCTGAGGACCTGAGTTGGCTACAGTGCCCAGTTGAGGTGTTATCCTCTGATGATGATCTGGTATTGATATCCCAAGTGATAAAGAATGCCTGTTGAGGCAGTGGTTTCTTGTGATGAGGGGTTGAGCTCCCAGAATAGCATGACGGTGGTAGTAATACTGTAGTTTTATGTTATGCATGTGTTACAACTTGGTTGCCTCAACAATCCACTTAAAATGTACTAACTAATCATAGTGGAACATATCATGTAGTTTTCCCTGGCCATAGATCCATCATCGTCAGGAGCTGGTGATGGTGAAACGGGTTCTCCTGCGGGTTAACCCGGAGCGCATATTGTTGAATATGTGAGGTTTCTCCTAGCCTAAAATAGAGAGGACGTGAGTGCAGCTGCGGTTGCAGACTCGGGATATGTGTAGAGCATGATGAACAGGCCCATGGATCAGGATATGTGATATGGGAGCATGAATGTGTTCATGGATCAGAGCACGGTGAACAGGCCCGTGGCTCAGAAATACTAGCGCTGAGACATATAACAAGGCAGGCTAGAGGAAGGGTAGCCTATAGAGCTGACCATGTGGCTGAGGCCACTTAAGAATGAGACTGCGGTCCTGCTTTGGTTCTCGTGCACTGACCACGAGGTTGGAGGTTGTGGAGTTCGGTTCTTCCATTGACCTTATATGGCACTGGCTCCGGGTTTCGCAGCCGTCGGTTGGATTTGAGCGGTACGACTCACTTCCTCAGGTCATAATAATATGTAATCCAGCCATATAGTATTTATTATTTAAGGAAAAACATGGAACATTGATTGAGGCCTTGCTTGTGTAGTTAATCTTATTATACTTGCAGTTACTTATACATCCTTGTGTTATGTGGTAAGACCTTATAAATCATATCTTGTCAATCATGTTCCATAAAGAGATATTGGGTTATATGCCTTCCGTACAGCCTAGTAAGCTTGATGGTATGAATAACTTTGCTATATAGATTGCTCTTGTTATACCTTTTATCAGTTATCTATTGTTATTACTTTAATCTTCCTTTGGTTTTATGGTTTCGACGGGGAGTTATGTTTCTCGCTGGGACTGTGTGTCTCACACCGCTATTTTATACCCTTTTTAGGTGTTCGAGCTAGACATGGTGGTGGTCGCAGGGTTGCGGCCGAGTAGCAAGAAGAGCAGTAGAAGGCAAGAGATGGATATGTTGCTGTTTTGGTTGTTTTGTAGTAGAGTCTAGAGTCATTCCTATACTCTCATGTCCTTGGAGGCATTTTGACGTTGTTTCACGATGTATAGCTGCTGATATTTTGTATATCCTGCTGCTGGCTGGATGTGGGCCGTTATGTACATATAAACAGGTGATGAACTCATGTGATGACTAGACAACTGATCTCCTAAGCTGTGGACACGTATCAAGGCTTGTAAATGTTTATATAACATGTTTCTCTACAGGATGAGGATCTAAATGTAATAGTTTCTTGGTTTATCTGCTTTCTGCAATTGGTTTTAATTAACCTGTGTTTTTAGTAATTTGTGCTTTATGGTGTTTTCCGCACATTTTCGCGTAACACCTCGCTGTCTGTGAGATAGTTAGATGTGTTGCCACAAGTTTTGGTGTCAGAGCTCTAGGTTCGCTGAGTCTATAGGGATTTAGGACTAGGTTGTGTCTGTTCTTATGCGTTCTCCAGATTTTCTTACGATCACCTTCTTCCCTCAGCAAAAGAAGAGCCAAGATGTCTGGAAACCATGAAGAATATGTTGCCGAGAACAGCGATGCTACATCAGTCGATGGAGCTATAGGGTAGGCACATGAAGATCGGGTGCCTGAGGTCCCCCAACTTGACCCAACCATTTTCGAAAACCCTGCCTATCAACAGCTCATGGGGCAGATGATGGATTTTATGAATCTCATGGTAGAGAGATTGCCAGTGCCTCCGCCGAGAGCACAGGCTCCCCATAGTGAAACATCGGGTATTGGGAAGCCCTTTGAGTGGCTTCGCTGAGTTGAAGCTTCGGACTATGCTGGAACGGCTGATCCAGCGGATGCAGATCTGTGGCTGACAAGTCTTGAGAAGGCTTTCTGGATCCTCGACATCCCCGAAGTAGGCAAAGTCAAGCACGTTGTCTACCTTCTGAAGGGTAGTGCTGGTCACTGGTGGACCATCGAGGAGGAGAAGCGACCCGGTGAGGTGATCGGTTGGGAAGTTTTCCGGTGCGAGTTCGTCAGCAGATACTTTCCGAAGACATATCTGGATGAGAAGATCATCCAGTTTGAGCGCATGTGCCAAGGAACGATGACCATCATCGAGTATGAAGCCAGGTTCATGGACCTGTTTAGGTTTTGTCCTCAGATGGCAGTGACAGATGATGAATGGATCAGACATTTTGAGAAAGGCCTGAGTGCTGAGCTGACAACACCTATTTCTGCATTAGAGAACCGAGAGCGGTTTGCTACATTTGTGGAATCTATCTGTAGGATCGAACGGTCAGTTAAGGAGAAAAGAGAATCCATGTCTAAGAAGAGGCTTGCTCAGTTCCAGGGACAAAGGTTTGGTGGCTTCAAGAAGCCAAGGTTTTTAGTACCTTCCGTGATGAGAGGTTCCAATACACCCTCGCAGTGGTCTCCGAGTAAGGGAAGAGGATATGTTTCTTCACCATCAAAGGCACATAGTACAACTTCAGTGGCAGTAACAGGGCCATCTAGGCCACAGTTTGAAGTTAGGGCATGCTATATCTGTGGTCAGATAGGGCATTTCAAGTCAAATTGCCCAAGTAGAGACGTTGAAGTGACGCAGCAGCTGAGACAGAATCAACAAGGGTTTGATAGATAGCAGCCCAGTAGTAAAAGAGGGTGAGGACGCGGGCAAGCGTCGCAAGCGGGATCGTCTGCTCAAGGAGGCAGAGGACGTGGACAACAAGCAACGGCTCGATTCTATGATATGAGTCAGTCGGAGGCGATAGTCAACCTGCGAGTGGTGGCAGGTCAGATGAATTTATTTCATTCTGATATGTCTTCTTCTTGCTTTATATCTGTTCTGGTTGACTTGGGTGCTACACACTCTTTTATCGCCTATAGTATGCTTGAAAACTATCATTTACCTATTAGCTGTAAGAAAGATAGCCTGTTGTTAGAAACCCCTCTTGATGGTTCCTCGATCCTTCGAGAGGAGTGTTCATCTTGTGTCTTATCCTTTTCGCGACACAGTATTCAAGTGGATCTTATACCACTTGATATGCATGGTTTCGATGTGATCCTTGGGATGGTTACCTTAGAGAGGTATAAGGTTGTTTTGGACTATGGTTCCAAGCAGGAAGTGTTTGATGATGACGAAGAGAAGTGTCATGAAACCAAAATCCCAGTCCCATGAACCAAACATATACCAAAGGAGAAATGCAGAAGCATAAAGCTTAGCACACATGAACATATAACAAGATAAAGGCACCAACACAGACTGAAAATTCAACAAATATAAATTATACAAAATGCATTATATTCATGAATTCAGTTACATATTTCCAGAGTCACTTTGTACAAGTCTGCTCATGTATACTATATCTGGATCTTACAACAAGTACACCTAACATAGCTCACCAAGCCCAATAACCTTCTAGCCATCTCTGAACCTAAAAACAACATACGAGATATGGTTCAACACACGAGGTGTTGAGTATGGGGCCGAAAGATACACATATATATAAGTTTTGCATAATTTTGAAAAGATTTCAGGACTAAATGAACAAGAATGAACATGTTAATTGTTTAACAAATGTCAAACCATATTTTATGTCATTTCACTCCATTATATCAACAATATCAAGCATGCTTAAGGCCTTTGACCAACTTCCCGTCGGAAGGTCCGTAAGGGTGCTCAAGCTTAGCTAACCCTTTTATACGAGAGGGACCTCAAGGCCATAGCCAAGAGCTAACCCTTTATCAATCAATATTATAATGGAGTTCTATCTATATATGTGTTCAAGTTATAAAACTAACGAGGCAAACATCGAGTAACACATAGCAATACTACATGGCAATATTTGATAAAATAGTCAAACAAGCATACAATATATGTCTTTTCAAACAAGAAAGCAGTATTCATATAACTAGATAAGGCCCATACCTGATTTAGATTTCATAACCTAACATATCCTTCACCATCTAGACACATGCCAAACCTGCTTAACCACAAGATTACATATATACATTAGATTCTAGGCATTAACCCCAATTAGATGTATTTTAGGGTTTTGGCCAAGTTGGGTTCAAGGTTGGTTATAAAACATTAGATGATCTCATATTGATTTAAGGTCCATCATAAGAGTGTGGTTCAAGTTCCATATCCTTTCGAGGTTTCATCTGGACATGATAAGATTTAGGACACTTATGCTCAAATTAGGTCACGAGACTCATAATAGAGTAACCAAGGACAAAGGTCATCAATGAAATAGAACCAAGCATAGGGGATGGTTTAGATCAGCAAGAATAGGACATAAGTGGCATAAACAAGGTTGGGTAGATGTCCCTTAGGGTCTAGGTATCATCAAGACATTGATATTTAGACAAGATGCACGATTAGATCATCAAGACATTGATACATGAATCATATTCAAGAAACATAACAACTTTGATCAAGATCATACATTAAAGTCCAAGGTCAAGTCACATAGTGCAAACGGGAGTAATGCTTAAGCAATAGGGGTGATAAGGACCCTCTTGTAAATCAAAGATGTACTAAAGATTCTGATTTCATGATTAGGCAGATAGATGATCATTAAAGGTTCAAGTTTTATCACCTAGATGCATTGAATGAACTCAACATGGATAAAGTTATCATTTTCAATAAATCAGGGGAGTAAACATTAGATTTAGGACCTGGAACCATGCCCAATTGGTAGGTCTCGTCGAGCTGATCAATTTTCATATATTATATGTGAGATTTGGCCAAAGGAAGGTAAAGTTATCATCATTACACCACATGTATTGAAACTTAGGAAGAACTAGGAGGTCATTCATTCACCTTGCAATTGGATTTGGCCTTGGCGGCAGCTTACTGGGCCTCACGCCTGAATAACCTTGCCCCACGTGGCTAGTTCTCTCTCACGATTCCACTTATCGTGATCCCTATTTCTCCTCCGTGAGAATAGAGCATCAACAGGGGAAGTCGCCCCTTGCCCTTCGACGGCTGGAGAAGCTAGGACAACCAGTGGTGCGGTTATCCCCAGCGGTTGGGGTTTGAGGAACAAAGCCTATGGTCTTTGTGATCTTCTCCGTCGACCCTTATAGCTATGATGATAGTAAGAATGGATGGTTCGAGCAACATCTTGGCACAGTGCCAGTCTGTACAGGATGGGGAGAAGAAGAGTGTGGTGACTTGAAGGGAAAGCAAATCAAGGAGAGGTAAGGAAGGGGAGCCTAGGGTTAGATGGGAGGGGGTTTATAAGCAACAATGAAGGCTAGGGTTTGAGGTCATCCCCCCCCCTTTCCGTTACCCAAACTGGTGGAGGCGGGGAAGCTTTTTTTTTTCAGCCGCTTCACGCGTTTCCTGAAGAGGAAGGGGAGCAGGAACAAGCGATTGGACTACAGTGTTGTATTGGGCCCATGTGGGTGGCCCAATAGAGATAAAGGCACAGAATTGAGCTAAAATAAGGTAACACAAAAGCCAAATTTCAAGGAGTCTGATGGTCCAATTGAGGTGATTTTGTTCCGCTAGATTCGTAATTGAGTCCTCTACAATATAATACATATTACAAAGCCAAATGATTATGATGATGAGTTTCTAAATTAGATACAAGAAGGTGACATGATATAGCAAGATACTTAGTTAAAAGTACAAATTAAAGTCGCACATTGCATAATTGACCATGGTCGTTGCCAAATTGGAACATCACAACTATCCAATTATGAAATTAATATCAAAAAGAGTAAAAGACACTTGATTAGAGAGGAGGAGTATAATAGAGGAGAGAGAAAATCGAGGTTGTCACATCGTTCCCTCCTTACAAGGAATTTCGTCCTCGAAATTCATTCATGATTTAAGTTAAAAGTCAAGTCAAGATCCATCGAGTCTAGCTATTCAACCATGGTTGTCAAGGCATTCCCCACAATGGGAGACATAGGCTATCATCATTCAGGGTGTACCCATCTCGATAATGTACATGTTACTTAGTGTTCCCTCATAATGTGGAATCATCATGGCAATAGGGTTTACCCATCCTTTTGTATCCATATATCAGGGTTTTTGTACTAATTTTCATACATGACCAGGGTGTATTATTAAAATCTATGTTATCACTTCTCAAAAGAAGCATGTTTATGGACTTGACTTCAAATAAGACTATCATCGAGTGTTTATCTCGTCTTTACTCTAGATTTCATGCATGGTTTTGTTTTCCCCAAAATTTCCACCAACTCTAATCAATTATGTTCATTATTTTCCCTTTTAAATCTAAAATTAAACAATTTATTCATCTTGTTTATTTAATTTATTACCCCAAGAGCATCATCATATCGAGTTGATCATTTTTCATTTGGGTATGAGATTAGGCATGTTACCCCTGATTACTCAAGGTAATATTTCTAAACATCATCGTATCAAGTTCATGATTACAGAGCTACATATTTTATGTATAGTTTGATTTCATACTATGTCCATCTTATGAGTGTGACTTATTGCACATTATCAAAATTTGAACTTAAGTGAGATATTTTTTTTTTCATGTATCGAGCATCATTCGAAGAACAACATTATCATCAACGTCGAGGTTTTGTAACTTTCTCACTTGTATCAAAAAAAGCTTCAAGCCAGTCAAGCTAAGACATATATGTGTCCAACAAGACATGTTAACAACAAACTTCTACCTGTAATAAAATTACTACTCGTCTTTTGAGAAACAAGGGTAATCGCTAGACTCGTTTACATACAATTACTAACCCGAGTATGAGGCTCATCATGGATATCACACATCATATACATCATCTTGGGTCTTGGGACATCTCCCTCACCTATATATATCAAGCATGAAATATTCAATTGCCTCTTAATCTAGGGTTAGATCTTTAATAGGAAATCTAGGGTTCAACCTTTTCAAGGGAACCGTCCACTAGGTCACTCAACTCATATACTTAGAAGTATTCTAGCTAGGGAGTCATCATCAAGTATTTCATCTTTCATAATATTCAACATTTCAAATATTTTGGAGTTTAGGTACTCTAACCTTCTCCTGAGGTGGGTCGACTTGTATCAAAAGGTCACCCTATTCATATGTCCCATGCCAGGGGTCCTTCTTTGTAAAGAAATTGAGGCCCATGTTGGTCTCGAACCATATATCATATCTCCACACATACAAGACTAGGTACAAGCAAGCATGTCAACCCACTAGCTATGTTTAGCACATCAACCAAGTGGTATGTATCATATAAGGTGCTAGGTTTAGCTAGGGCTACATGGTCAAACTCATTTCATATCATCAAACAACTTGTCCCTCTTAAGGACAAACTTGGGTCTTATCAATATCAACATCATCACCAATATCATTATCATCATCTTAGGTTATCCAGTTTACTCACTTGCCTAACCTATATCATGGCTCTAGAGACTATCATTATCATATAAACTCTCTCATCTAGACTTGATGTTACATCTCTTTCTCTTAGGTTACATAGACACTCACTGCCTTTCTGGGTGTGGTAACATTTTTATAGGTACATATACTAGTATTTGAAATAGATTTTCTCCAATGTTGAAACATTTGATGAAACCACCATACTCCATTCGAATAAAACCAAAACTAAAACGAGTTACCACACTCATGAGTCAGTCTAGTATCATGACACCTAGAGAACTAGCAAGAACATGGTGCACACTTATGTAGACATCCTAAGCACATGTTGCGAGTCATGACTAAGGAGGTAATTTACACAAGTCTACACCTAGTTCTAGGACATCTAGGTTCTAACCTAGAGGCTAAGTCAACCTAATCCACAAGGATATTCCATCAAGTTTCTAGGGTTGAGATGTAAGGTGAGTTTAGTTTGTGTTTGATGTGAGCAATGTTTGGCGTAGTTATTGTTCATGCTCTGATACCATCTATCACAGAACTGGAATCCCAGTCCCATGAACCAAACGTATACCAAAAGTGAAATGCGGAAGCGTAAAGCTTAGCACACATGAACATATAACAAGATAAAGGCACCAACACAGTCTCAACATTCAACAAATATAAATTATACAAAATGCATTATATTCATGAATTTAGTTACATATTTCCATAGTCACTTTGTACAAGTCTGCTCATGTATACTATATCTGGATCTTACAACAAGTACACCTAGCATAGCTCACCAAGCCCATCAACCTTCTAGCCATCTCTGAACCTAAAAACAACATACGAGAAATGGGTCAACACACGAGGTGTTGAGTATGGGGCAGAAAGATACACATATATATAAGCTTTGCATAATTTCGGAAAGATTTCAAGACTAAATGAACAAGAATGAACATGTTAATTGTTTAACATATGTGAAACCATATTTTATGTCATTTCACTCCATTATATCAACAATATCAAGCATGTTTAAGGCCTTTCACCAACTTCCCGTCAGAAGGGTCCCTAAGGGTGCTCAAGCTTAGCTAACCCTTTTATACGAGAGGGACCTCAAGGTCGTAGCCAAGAGCTAACCCTTTATCAATCAATATTATAATGGAGTTATATCTATATATGTGTTCAAGTTATAAAACTGACGAGGCAAACATCGTGTAACACATAGCAATACTACATGGAAATATTTGATAAAATAGTCAAACAAGCATACAATATATGTCTTTTCGAACAAGAAAGCGGTAGTCATATAACTAGATAAGGCCCATACCTGATTCATAGATTGCATAACCTAACATATCCTTCACCATCTAGCCACATGCCAAACATGCTTAACCACAAGATTACATATATACATTAGATTCTCGTCATTAACCCCAATTAAATGTATTTTAGGGTTTTGGCCAAGTTGGGTTCAAGGTTGGTTATAGTACATTAGATGATCTCATATTGATTTAGGGTCCATCATAATAGTGTGGTTCAAGTTCCATATCCTTTCGAGGTTTCATCTGGACATGATAAGATTTAGGACACTTATGTTCAAATTAGGTCACAAGACTCATAATAGAGTAACCAAGGACAAAGGTCATCAATGAAATAGAACCAAACATAGGGGATGGTTTAGATCAGCAATAATAGGACATAATAGGCATAAACAAGGTTGGGTAGATGTCCCTTATGGTCTAGGTATCATCAAGACATTCATATTTAGACAAGATGCAAGATTAGATCATCAAGACATTGATACATGAATCATATTCAAGAAACATAACAACTTTGATCAAGATCATACATTAAAGTCCAAAGACAAGTCACATAGTGCAAACGGGAGTAATTCTTAAGCAATATGGGTCATAAGGACCCTCTTGTAGATCAAAGATGTACTAAAGATTCTGATTTCATGATTAGGCAGATAGATGATCATTAAAGGTTCAAGTTTTATCACCTAGATGCATTGAATGAACTCAACATGGATAAAGTTATCATTTTCAAGAAATCAGGGGAGTAAACATTAGATATAGGACCTGGAACCATGCCCAATTGGTAGGTCTCGTAGAGCTGATCAATTTTCATATATTATATGTGAGATTTGGTCAAAGGAAGGTAAAGTTATCATCATTACACCACATGTATTGAAACTTAGGAAGAACTAGGAGGTCATTCATTCACCTTGCAATTGGATTTGGCCTTGGAGACAGCTTACTGGGCCTCACACCTAAACAGCCTTGGCCCGCGTGGCTAGTTCTCTCTCATGATTCCACTTATCGTGATCCATGTTTCTCCTCCGTGAGAATAGAGCATCAACAGGGGAAGTCACCCCTTACCCTCCGACGGTTGGAGAAGCTAAGACAACCAGTGGTGCGGTTATCCCTAGTGGTTGGGGTTTGAGGCACAAAGCCTATGGTCTTTGTGCTCTTCTCCGTCGACCCTTGTACCTTTGATGATAGTAAGAACGGACGGCTCGAGCAACATCTTAGCATGGCGCCAGTCTGTACAGTATGGGGAGAAGAAGAGTGTGGCGACTTGAAGGGAAAGCAAATCAAGGAGAGGTAAGGAAGGGGAGCCTAGGGTTAGATGGGAGGGGGTTTATAAGCAACAATGAAGGCTAGGGTTTGAGGTCATCCCCCCCCCCCTTTCCGTTACCCAAACTGGTGGAGGCGGGGAAGCTTTTTTTTTTCAGCTGCCTCACGCGTTTCCTGATGAGGAAGGGAAGTAGGAACAAACGATTGGACTGCAGTGTTGTATTGGGCCCATGTGGGCGGCCCAATAGAGATAAAGGCATAGAATTGAGCTAAAATAATGTAAAAAAAAAAACAAATTTCAAGGAGTTTGATGGTCCAGTTGAGGTGATTTTTGTTCTGCTGGATTTTTAATTGAGTCCTCTACAATATGATACATATTACAAATCCAAATGATTATGATGATGAGTTTCAAAATTAGATACAAGAAGGTGACATGATATAGAAAGATACTTAGTTAAAAGTACAAATTAAAGTCGCACATTGCATAATTGACCATGGTAGTTGCCAAATTGGAACATCACAACTATCCAATTATGAGATTAATATCAAAAAGAGTAAAAGACACTTGATTAGAGAGGAGGAGTACAATAGAGGAGAGAAAAAACCGAGGTTGTAACAAGAAGTGGGTCTTCCAAGGAGATAGGAAGATTCTTCTGACGTGTCTAGTACCAGCCATGGTGGAAGAAAAGTTGTTACGGCAAGGATGTAAGGCATACTTAGCTCATGTTGTGGATACCAATGCGAACGTTCCTAACCTTGAGGAGGTGACGGTTGTCTGAGAATTTGTGGATGTGTTTCCTGATGAGTTCCCTGGTGTTCCTCCACCCCGAGAGATTGATTTCGAGATCAATCTGGTTCTAGGAACACAACCAATTGCACAGACATCGTATAGGATGGCTCCAGTAGAGATGACAGAGCTTAAGAAGTTGTTGCAAGAGTTGTTGGAGAAAGGTTTCATCTGACCGAGTATGTCGCCTTGGGGTGCTCCTATTACTACCCCACCTCTCGATAACCCCCAATTAAGGGAGACCGAGAGGTCGAAGCCGCATCCATAACATCCGGATCAAAGGTTCAGCAATTAACCAATAATAATTATCAAATTTTAACATACTATACTGAAAAGCTATAGAAAATAAACTTTGCATACCTTTTGAAATTTTGGATTTCTAACTTCTATCCACTTAATAAATCTACGCTAACTAATCCTCCTTGTATTTTTTTTTTCTTCATGTATTTCACAATGTGACGATTTACTGTTTGTCCTTTTGGCTTGTACCTAAAACGCCGACAAACAAAACGTCGGTCAGTCGAAGCTGGTATGTGGGGAAAACAATAAACATGCAACTATTATAACCACGTAATCATTCAATTAATCATTTAACAATCAAGATTACATTTTAAATATAACATCTGCGATCCGTGAGTACCCTATCCTCTGTACTATCCCTGCAGTGGACCTGGATCCTACCTTCCTTATGGTAGATCCCCATTAAACCCCTCATGGTCCCACCTATAAGTGAACCAGTTTCTAGGGTTGAGTCACATGTCACTACTCGTAAGTAGCCCACTCCTTAACTCATGGCAGGCTAATGAGTCTCATGGCACTACACGTAGGTAGCCCAATTTCTAACTCTCGGTAACCTAGACCTTACTCTAGGATTACCCACTTTTTAGCCTTTTCAAAGTAACAGAGGTGGACCCGGATCTAGCCAGTTATATATTCTCTTTTATAGTGATAATCATAGTCACTTTATAATTGCATGAAATAAATAGACATCCAACAGTTAATTCATGCATTGAGGGAAATGTCGATAAAATCCTCGGGAAACTATTTGGTATAGTCATAAGCGTAACCACATACCTGATTTGAAGAGTCATGCAGATTATTCAACATATACTTCACGTATATATAATCAAGCCAATCAACAGATCCAAGCAAGTAATTCAATCATCACATAATTCCTGAAAAGAATATGTACTCTATTTATTACACACTTTATCAAGAATCTACTTTATTGACTTGGATTCTCTTTCTAGGGTTTCTAATCTGCTTTAAGGTTTCATTAATATTCATTAGGGTTTCTTATACCAATTTCTAAAACTTTATCCTTTTTAGATCAACAAACCCTAAAATACTCTTTTCCAATTATATGAACCTTAATTGCTCAAACTATTCATTTAATAGTTTTTATACACATATTGACTTAGGATCATCATATCCCTATTTGTTTATGGATTTCAACAATTAAAACATTTAAAAGACTCATTCACCTAAATTAGGGTTTTCAAGCTCATTAATGCATATTCATGCACGAAACCCTAAATTAAGCCAACTTTATAAAAAGATCATCTTTTTAGATCCTATTTTCATTTTTATCGACAATAGGTTATTATCGGCTTGAATTATCCATTGAACAACATTAAATCAACTCTAAGGATCATTCCTTAATTAAATCATTAATGATGATAACTTTATACCCTTTTCAAATTTCAAGCACATAAACTCCAAATTAGATTAATCACATGCAAAGTTCTTCCTTTTTTAACATAATGTACCTTTTTACATTTAACAGGTTAACATCAACTCTAATGATCCATTAAACATGCCATATTCAACTTTAATCACAAAAAGGGTTTTTACTTAACTTTAATACACTTTTCATTAATTTCTAGTACTTTTGCAATTAGGATCGGAATCAGTATTTAATATTATTTTTAATGGATTCCTCTCGTTCTCCTGATCAAAAATCATATATTATTTATGTCTATCCCAGTTACGGTTTGCTAGATATGATTTTTGTAAAATCCACTTACCACAGCCAATGAGAGGCTGACACGTCAGCCCATGCAAGCCCTTTTATCCAGCGCGATCCAGGCCGTCTTAAAACATAACGCAAGGTCGAAACTGCCCCCGCGTCGCTGGTCACTTCTTCATATGCCCTAGGGGAATTTTGGTCCAACGTGAGGTTGAGTTGTCTTCCTCCTCCCGACGTGCCCTACTGCCTCCGCGATGGTCTCCCACCACCTTCAGGAGGCCCCTCCGAGGTGTGGGAGGACTGCACGAAGGTTCCCAACCCTCTGCAGCCCCCAGCCGCACACACCCAAGGTGCAGGTAGAGGTTGATACTTCCCGAGTGGCCAGAGCCAGAGCCGCGAACGACTCCAGTTTACAGAGCAGAACTCCTTGGTGGAGGTTGCAGTTGAAGAAGGAAGAGGGGGAAGAAGACTTCGTCGCTTCCGAAGCCTCCCTGGGAACCAATAACCTTCGGAGATCATTGTTCTGTGCAGACCTTCCATTCCCGGTTAGGTCCTCCACCCAAAAGCAGATCTTTCACGTAAGGACGGGTCTATGATAGCCCAGCGACCGCAGTTCTTCCATGGTCTACGAGATGCAGAATTTGAGTCTGGGATAGGGGTGAGGGTTCCTTATATAGGTCCTAAAAGAACCCTCTAGAACCATCAAAGGAGCAAAACATAGAGGAGTGGGAAACCATCCCTTCTAGGTAGACTTTCCTTTGTCGCCAATCTGCCTCTTGAAAGATGGATGTTTCCACGTGGTCCATATCATTTAGGGTTTGAGAGTCCACATAGTCCTGGTTTTCTTTAATTAATAGTGCCAACGTTAACCAAAGAAAGGATGGAATACAATTCCACCATCCTTTCCTTATTTACAAAGCAACCGCTCTTAATAATACTCTCCTCAAAAGCCCATATTCCTTAGTCATTAGGAAAACCGAATTTATCTTCTTTATCTCTTTTCTTTTTCTTCATTGGGATCCTTGGTCCCCAAGAATTATAATATTTTGAAATTCCTTTGCTAGGATCCTTATTATTGTTCTAGATGCATCTATATGCATTATTTCTTATTATCATGTTTATTTCTCATTAAAATATTCCTTTTTGAGAATTTCTTTTATTTCTCTTTTATTTTCCTTATTGGCATTCCTTTTAATATTAGCAACCTCATGGATACGAAATTTCCCCAAGAAATCTCATTTATACTTTTTTCCACTCATTTTCCACATTTTATCATTATTTTCCAATTTCTTTCTTCATAAAGAAATACTTAATTAATCTTTTCTTTTCTTATTGCTTTCTTTTTGCAACCTCAGACTCCTTGGTATCCAAGGAACCCAAGAGGCACGAAATCCTCTTTGGATTTGTCTTCTAGAGGTTTCTACATATTTCTTTTCTTAAAAATTAAATTATCCATTTAGTAATTGAATTTCCTTGTTATTGGGCCCAATAGCCAAAAAGGCCCACAAAGCAACCAGTCAAGGCTATTGTGAAGAGAATCCATTGATTCAAAACAAATCATATCATTATTTTTTCAATTATCTTTAATATGAGAAATTACATTTCTCACTGAAGGAACCCAAAATTTGGGGTTGTAACATCCTTCCCCTCTTATAGGAATTTTGTCCTCAAAATTCTATCAAGCAAACAAACAATTCAGAATAAGACTTTTCCATGTCCATCATTGGCCCCTATGTGGCTTTTCTGTACTCATGGCGCATCCAAAGAACCTTTATCATCACATATTCTTTTCTCTGAGTTCTTTCATCCTGGCGTCTATAAACTACACAGGTGACTCAGGCCATTTCAGCCTCCCTTGGGGCTCACTAGGTTCATTGCTCAGCACATGGTCGGGGTACCTCACATAGTGCTCTAAATTGGACACATGGAAAACATCTCACATTACTTTATCCCGAGGGGTATGGTCAATCTTAACCTTCTCCACCAAACCATATCAAAAGAACCCATGCATTGGGGACTCATCTCTCTTAGCTATAACTTAGAGGGGTCAGATTTTCACATATTCTTCCACAGTAACTTGTATGGCAGTCTACTTTGCATCTGCTCATGACTCTCATCGTCTCTAGGCTCCTTTCAGCCCTTGCACAATCAAAGTGACTTCATCTACACGCATTGTGGTCCCTTTTCTAACCCTCATGTGGCCCTTTTCTAACCATCATGTGGTCCTTTTCTAACCATCATGTGGCCCTTTTCTAACCATCATGTGGTTCTTTCACCAACATCACCTTATTGAAGTGGTGACCGACACAACCTCCCTTACAGAGCTTATTATAAAACCCGATACTGGCTATGGTGGTCATTGTCACATCTTTCATAGGACAAGAACTGTCTCTAGATATTACCCTGAACGAGCACACATGCCCTCATCAGACCCCTTTAGTCTGGATCATACTAACCATAGTTAGGGGTGATAAACTGTACCATCGCGTTCTTCATGTACCCACTTCCACCTTTTGGAAGGGAACCTTTAGGTCAAACTCAAAAACCTTTGAACTCGCTTCATAGTTGAACCATCTCTCTCTCATGGGTAGTTCAACCAGATCTGTCCCTTGACAGAACTCCTTCTTTCTCATGTCATCTAGGTAAGGCGAACTACCATAACCCACATTGCATCTTGACCTTCCTTGGTCTAGGGGAGACTTACAACATCCATTGTGATGAAATCCCTTTCTCTTTCGGGGACTTTTTATCCTTTATATCAATGCATGGGGTTACTGGTGTTCGTCCCTTACCCTTGGCTTGCATGGCCATATACCACATGCAACTTCATCTTAGGTATTTAAGATACCACTATCACTTATTATCTTGGTAGTACCATGGTATTAAGTCATGATCTCATGTATTGTCATGATCCCTTAAGATAGATTCCTCAGAAACCCTAATTAAACCACCCTAGTCGGGGTTTCATCACATTCTTTTCCAAAGAAGTGCGCTTGAGGTTCTATCACCATCCTTTCATCGTATCAAGGACTAGACTGGCTAACCAAACAACCCTTAACTTCTCAATGTATCTTGTTACATTTGAGTGTTATCCAAACACCACTCCTGTTCAAACTTAGGGTTAGCCAAACAACCTCTTCTAGCTTCTAGTCAAACAAGTCAGATGTATCTCGACCAGAGCATCCATTACCACTTCACATCCGTAGGTATTAGGTGAACTTGAAGAAATACACTTCCATGTATTTCACTTATCATCTCACCTCAAATTCTATGTCTATCTTCATTAAGAATACTCTCTGATTTCATCGTCACGGTGATCAAACTCAACCTGGTATAACTTGTAAGTTCCACTTAGCTCAGGATAAACACATCCTCATAAGGTGACTACATCATTCCTCTTAGTCTTTGCAAAACATGTATCACTCACTTTACCTGGGTAGGTTATCTTCTCTATCCCTATTTCTCGTGGCGACGTTCCAACCCACATTATCTCTTATCCTTGGTGTATGGCATGCATAATGTCCTATCTCTCACCCCCATAACAAGAGGAAATAAGCATTTGGCTGCAGTCCAAATATAGAGTTCTTCCTATTCCAAGAGTAGAGATGGTACATCCCACCTTTCCAATACACCTTTACATCTAAGTTGCAACATGCCACATATGTCTCTACATCACAGAAATCATGATAACGAACTAATCTAGAACCTACTGAGGTTTATATCCTTGGTCATCTACTCTAGGTCTATAGGGTACCGACTCTTTTGGAGTCGTCCCTCTTCCCTCATGCATCAAGAGAGTGCCCTACTCATCTGCCCTTTGGGTCCTTTGAGTTCATGAAGGTGATCAATCTCCTAACCCATGGCCCTCAGACAATGATAGCTGTTACCTCCCGACCCTATGGTCATGTGCAACTGGGAAATTAGGAAACTCCTACTTTCATCGGTCTTATCCCTACCTGACCCTACGATAGACTTAGGATTCTCCATCATAGTACATGTTCACTTAGAACTTTACCCAAGTCTTAATCATCTCTCTTTCTACATTCATGGCCTGGCTTTCATCCTTTCATCGGGATCATGGCAACCTGCCTACCTTGGTCAAGCCCCATACCGGTTACCTCCATGGTAACACATCCATATGCACTTAGAGATGGATATCTATGGGTCTACAGGTTCATTCTCATACCATGTACTTTTCACTTAGCTTCTCAAGATCCTATGAGACCTCTTTAGGTTACCTTAAACCAACAAAACTGATATACACCCTACCAAAGGGGTCCCTCTCCCAGGATGGGAGGAAAACTATCTCTTGGCAACAAGGTCACAAAAGTTCTTAGGTCAAGGGTTTACATCCATATGCGCCTACTTAACCTTAGAAAGCTATTAAGGCACAAGCAGATCACCTATTGAACCATGCTAGGTCATCCTTGTCCTCTTTCCTCAATGTCGTATCAAGATCATACCTTTCTGTATCAACAACATAGCTGTGAGGGGTTCATCAAACATACCTTAAACTTAAGGGACTTCCCTTTTCCTTTATTCATGAAGGATACCATGCTCGAAACTATAGCAACTTAATTCTCATCATGAGCATTAGGTACACCACTTCCCCTCTTAGGCCTAGGAACCCTAGGTTCACTTTTTTTTAGGTGTCAAACTGCATGCTCTATCTCTTAACCATGAATCAAGTTTGCAAAAGGCATAACGTGCACTTCCTGTCATCCTTCAACTCGAGCAACACTTAGAGTTGGATCTTCCTCAAGGACAAACCATAAGGTACAAGGCCTCAGAACCTGTTACAAATCCACTTCAGGGTATGACGAACATCTTCTTCCTTTCTCAGAAGGTAAACACCCATACCGTAGGCACATAGGCACCAGATGCTTCATCTTTACTCTCTAGGGTTTGGTCCCTCTAAAGGCCACCAAGATATCAACAGCCTTACTGGATCATGCATGAGGCAACCTCTATCATCCACTTAGGTCACATCACCCTCAACTCCTCACTGTTCCTCATAGGTCGGGGTCTAGGTTTATGAACTTCTTGGAGGGGTTTCTTGCTCTCTCTCTGGAGCTAACCCTACAACCAACCTCACCATTAGAGTTCCTCTCTTCATGAAGGGTCAACCTCAAAAGCATCCTCTACATGGGTGAAGCCTAGGTTCGAACTTATGTTCTCGAGGTTATCCATAGCTCCTTATACTTATCACATAAGCTATCCATCAAACCCCCCTCGACCAGGGTTTAAACCCATTGCTCACACCACTGATGCCTATTGGGTATGCCATGCTCATATCAGCTCGTGGGGTTTCCATGGGTTCTTCTCTATCCTTATTAAGGAAGGAGATATCCTTCGTCTTGACCTACATGACCCCTTTCCAGGGTTGGGTGGCCAAAGGTACTCGGTCATCCGACATCCCAGGCATGTCCATCCGAACACCCAGGTCTAACTCATCACTCTCTAACCATGACTTAGGGTTAGGGTTAGCATCATCCTTAGAGGATGTGCTGGGTCTCTACTTGTAATGGAGATCTCTATCTCCAAGACTAACTTATCATCCTGACAAGAAGGTCTAGCCTCAGGTCACTTCTGAGGACATGACATCTTATGTCATACGACCTAAGCATGTATCTATCCTTTAATTCGTGCTTACTCTATTAAGCTTATGTCCATGACATCTTATTTACATGCATTTCCTTTAATGTGGTGGAGGATCCCTTAAACCTTATCAATCTTACCCATACCTTAAGAGGGTGAGGAGAAGAAAGGAAACCCTAATCCTTTAGGTCCTTATCAGAATTTTTGTGATGAGAAGGGATGAATAAGATGAGAAGTCCTAAATGTATCTTATTTCGATTCATACCCTAAGACTTTGGCCAGGCAGTCACACGGATCCGGGAGTCCTCGTATTCCGACTAGCAGTGCGGAGGAAAATATTGCCAGCCCCCGGAAGTGATCCTTTTGTAGACACCTCAGTCTTTCGGATAATCCTCTAATAACTCCCTTGGGTTCTATGGAGTTTGTAAAATTTAATAATTATCAATGGTTAACTGAGGAACCCAAGCTCTGATACCAAATGTTACGACCCCACCTCCCGATAACCCCCAATTAAGGGAGACCGTGAGGTCGAAGCCGCACCCATAACTTCCGGATCAAAGGTTCAGCAATTAACCAATAATAATTATCAAATTTTAACATACTATACTGAAAAGCTGTAGAAAATAAACTTTGCATACCTTTTGAAATTTTGGATTTCTAACTTCTATCCACTTAATAAATCTACACGAACTAATCCTCCTTGTATTTTTTTTTCTTCATGTATTTCACAATGTGACGATTTACTGTTTGTCCTTTTGGCTTGTACCTAAAACGCCGACAAACAAAACGTCGGTCAGCCGAAGCTGGTATGTGGGGAAAACAATAAACATGCAACTATGATACGCACGTAATCATTCAATTAATCATTTAACAATCAAGATTACGTTTTATATATAACATTCGCGATCCGTGAGTACCCTATCCTCTGTACTATCCCTGCAGTGGACCTAGATCCTACCTTCCTTATGGTAGATCCCCATTAAACCCCTCATGGTCCCACCTATAAGTGAACCAGTTTCTAGGGTTGAGTCACATGGCACTACTCGTAAGTAGCCCACTCCTTAACTCATGGCAGGCTAACGAGTCTCATGGCACTACACGTAGGTAGCCCAGTTTCTAACACTCGGTAACCTAGACCTTACTCTAGGATTACCCACTTTTTAGCCTTTTCAAAGTAACAGAGGTGGACCCGGATCTAGCCAGTTATATATCCTCTTTTATAGTGATAATCATAGTCACTTTATAATTGCATGAAATAAATAGACATCCAACAGTTAATTCATGCATTGAGGGAAATGTCGATAAAATCCTCAGGAAACTATTCGGTATAGTCATAAGCGTAACCACATACCTGATTTGAAGAGTCATGCAGATTATTCAACACATACTTCATGTATATAAAATCAAGCCAATCAACATATCCAAGCAAGTAATTCAATCATCACATAATTCCTGAAAAGAATATGTACTCTATTTATTACACACTTTATCAAGAATCTACTTTATTGACTTGGATTGTCTTTCTAGGGTTTCTAATCCGCTTTAAGGTTTCATTAATATTCATTAGGGTATCTTAGACCAATTTCTCAAACTTTATTCTTTTTAGATCAACAAACCCTAAAATACTCTTTTCCAATTATATGAACCTTAATTGCTCAAACTATTCATTTAATAGTTTTTATACCCATATTGACTTAGGATCATCATATCCCTATTTGTTTATGGATTTCAACAATTAAAACATTTAAAAGACACATTCACCTAAATTAGGGTTTTCAAGCTCATTAATGCATATTCATGCACAAAA
Organism: Alisma plantago-aquatica; assembly: GCA_963693085.1. Classification (NCBI taxonomy): domain Eukaryota; kingdom Viridiplantae; phylum Streptophyta; class Magnoliopsida; order Alismatales; family Alismataceae; genus Alisma; species Alisma plantago-aquatica. Next base: position 45,245,203 of record OY856411.1, read on the forward strand.
CCCTAAATTAAGCCAACGTTATAAAAAGATCATCTTTTTAGATCCTATTTTCATTTTTATCGACAATAGGTTATTATCGGCTTGAATTATCCATTGAACAACATTAAATCAACTCTAAGGATCTTTCCTTAATTAAATCATTAATAATGATAACTTTATGCCCTTTTCAAATTTCAAGCACATAAACTCCAAATTAGATTAATCATGTGCAAAGTTCTTCCTTTTTGAACATAATGTACCTTTTTACATTTAACAGGTTAACATCAACTCTAATGATCCATTAAACATGCCAGATTCAACTTTAATCACAAAAAGGGTTTTTACTTAACTTTAATACACTTTTCATTAATTTCTAGTACTTTTGCAATTAGGAGCGGAATCAATATTTAATATTATTTTTAATGGATTCCTCTCGTTCTCCTGATCAAAAATCATATATTATTTACATCTTTCCGAGTTACGGTTTGCTAGATATGATTTTTGTAAAATCCACTTACCACAGCCAATGAGAGGCTGACACGTCAGCCCATGCAAGCCCTTTTATCCGGCGCAATCCAGGCCGTCTTAAAACATAACACAAGGTCGAAACTGCCCCCGCGTCGCTGGTCATTTCTTCATATGCCCGAGGGGCATTTTGGTCCAACGTGAGGTTGAGTTGTCTTCCTCCTCCCGACGTGCCCTACCACCGCCGCGGTGGTCTCCCACTGCCTTCAGGAGGCCCCTCTGAGGTGTGGGAGGACTGCGCGAAGGTTCCCAACCCTCCGCAGCCCCCAGCCGCACGCACCCAAGGTGCAGGTAGAGGCTGATACTTCCCGAGTGGCCAGAGCCAGAGCCACGAATGACTCCAGTTTACAGAGCAGAACTCCTTGGCAGAGGTTGTAGTTGAAGATGGAAGAGGGGGAAGAAGACTCTGTCGCTTCCGAATCCTCCCTGGGAACCAATAACTTTCGGAGATCATTGTTCCATGCAGACATTCCATACCCGGTTAGGTCCTCCACGCAAAAGCAGATCTTTCACGTAAGGACGGGTCTATGATAGCCCAGCGACCGCAGTTGTTCCATGGTCTACGAGATGCGGAATTTGAGTCTGGGATAGGGGTGAGGGTTCCTTATATAGGTCCTAAAAGAACCCTCTAGAACCATCAAAGGAGCAAAACATAGAGGAGTGGAAAACCATCCCTTCTAGGCAGACTTTCCTTTGCCGCCAATCTGCCTCTTGAAAGATGGATGTTTCCACGTGGTCCATATCATTTAGTGTTTGAGAGTCCACATAGTCCTGGTTTTCTTTAATTAATAGTGCCAATGTTAACCAAAGAAAGGATGGAATACAATTCCACCATCCTTTCCTTATTTACAAAGCAACCGCTCTTAATAATACTCTCCTCAAAAGCCCATATTCCTTAGTCATTAGGAAAACCAAATTTATCTTCTTTATCTCTTTTCTTTTTCTTCATTGGGCTCCTTGGTCCCCAAGAATTATAATATTTTGAAATTCCTTTGCTAGGACCGTTATTATTGTTCTAGATGCATCTATATGCATTATTTCTTATTATCATGTTTATTTCTCATTAAAATATTCCTTTTTGAGAATTTCTTTTTATTTCTCTTTTATTTTCCTTATTGGCATTCCTTTTAATATTAGAAACCTCATGGATACTAAATTTCCCCAAGAAATCTCATTTATACTTTTTCCACTCATTTTCCACATTTTATCGTTATTTTCCAATTTCTTTCTTCATAAAGAAATACTTAATTAATCTTTTCTTTTCTTATTGCTTTCTTTTTGTAACCTCAGACTCCTTGGTATCCAAGGAACCCAAGAGGCACGAAATCCTCTTTGGATTTGTCTTCTAGAGGTTTCTACATATTTCTTTTCTTAAAAATTCAATTATCCATTTAGTAATTGAATTTCCTTGTTATTGGGCCCAATAGCCAAAAAGGCCCACAAAGCAACCAGTCAAGGCTATTGTGAAGAGAATCCATTTTATCGTTATTTTCCAATTTGATTGGCTATGCGGTTTCAGCAAACCGTTTAAGGGCAAACGGTTTGAAACCGTTTGGGAGAAAACGGTTTCAAGACCATTTGAGATGGTTGACCAAGCGTTGAACGTTTGAGAAATTTGTTCCTAATTATGTAGGCTGATAACCCTCCAAATTTGGGGGATTAATACCAAAGGAATCGAGAGTTGAAGGCCAATCAATTAGGCAATCGGATTGAATTATGTGCTGATTTTCAACCTGATTAACTTGACCTGGTTGAGCAAACGGTTTCAAGACCGTTTGAGATGGTTGACCAAGCGTTTACCGTTTGGGATTCCTGTTCATAATTGTTTATTAATAACCCTCCAAATTTGAGGGATTAACTCCAAAGGAATCGTGAGTTGAAACCTAATCAATTAGGGAAACCTAATTGGATTAAGTGATGATTTTCAATCTGATTTAATTGAACTTTTTGGGCAAACGGTCTCAAGACCGTTTGAGTGCGTTGACCAAGCGTAGACCATTTTGGATTACTGTTCCTAATGATGTGATCTAATGACTCACCAAATTTGATGGATTAATTCCAAACGAGTCATGAGTTGAAGGCTAATCAATTGGGCTAACCCTAATTGAAATCAGTGCTGAAATCACAATGAGCTAATTTGAGATTTTGGGTTGATTAGCCCAAACGGTCTCAAGACCGTTTGAGGGATCATCCAAACGGTCTCAAGACCGTTTGGGGTCACCTCAAGACCTTTTGGAGGTCTGGGGTCAAGTATATTTGACCAATTGAAGGACCAAAGGTACTAATCATATTGCAATGTAGTATTGATCTGTTGATCAACTCGATAGACCAATCCATGATGATTTTTCACTAGAATCCAAAGGTTGGAAGGGCCAAACGGTATCAAGACCATTTGGAGCTCATCCAAACGGTCTCAAGACCGTTTGGTGGTCACCCAAGACCGTTTGGAGGTCTAGGGTTGAGTATGGTTAGGTGTTTGAAGGTCCAAAGGTACCAAGCTGTTATACAATGCAATGCTGATTTGGTGATCAATCCAATGATCCAAACCGTAATTGGATGGCTTGGATTTGAGTGATATGATGGGCAAACGGTCTCAAGACCGTTTGGAGGTCATCCAAACGACCTCAAGACCGTTTGGTGGTCACCCCAAGACCGTTTGGAGGTCTAGGGTTGAGTATGGTTAGGTGTTTGAAGGTCTAAAGCTACCAAGCTGTTATACAATGCAATGCTGATTTGGTGATCAATCCAATGATCCAAACCTTAATTGGATGGCTTGGATTTGAGTGATATGATGGGCAAACGGTCTCAAGACCAATTGGAGGTCATCCAAACGACCTCAAGACCGTTTGGGGTCAGGTCATACCCAATTTGGATAATGGTTCAATAGTTTCAAAGTAACCAATCTTGCATTGATGAGTGTTGTTGGATCTTCGATTCCAAACCCTAATTCAATTGAATTAAATTGATGACCAATTGAGGGTCAATTGAGGGTCAAATTAGTTGAAGGTTGACCTATTAAACTCAATTGAAGTATGAGCATAGGTCCAATTGATGATTGGTTCCATGAATTCAATGGTTGAAGGTCCAATGCAATCAATTGAAACACAATTAGTAGCATGATTGATGATCAACTTCAAAGCTCTAATTGGTTTTTATAAACCCTAATCCCATTGAGATCAGACCATAATTGAAGTCCCAATTGAGGGGTGAGCCATGATTCAAATGATGATTGAGTTGATGATCCAATTGGTTGAAGTTCCATTGATTAGAATTGAGTGTGGTTCAATTTGGTTAATTCAATTGGATACCTCATGTTATTGAAGGTCTAATTGATAAAACCTTTTTGAAAAAATAATGTGATTAGGTGGGAGATACCTTTAATGGTACTAGTTATTAATGCATAACAAATGCATGGACCCAATACATGATGTAAACCCTAATTGAGGTTGATTCAATGTATAACCTTAATAAGAGGTTGTCTACATGTGAAATCACTAATTAGGATGTTAGTAAACCCTAGTTGAGGGTATATCCTTATGAAACCCTAGTGGAGGGTGTATCATTGTGAACCCTGGTTGAGGGTGTAACCTCGTGAAACCCTAGTGGAGGGTGTATCATTGTGAACCCTTGTTGAGGGTGTAACCTTGTGAAACCCTAGTTGAGGGTGTATCATTGTGATTGTTTATAGGCAACTTTATAATAAAGTTATGCCTTAAACTAAGATAAGTCCATATCACGTGAGATAGCTGGACAATTCTTATGTGTGACCTATGCACTTCATGGTAAGGGTGATAGGTTAATGGATGAAAGGATTAAGATGGGAAATGCCTTAATCCAAGATAAGTTGATAACTTAAGGAAGTTGAAAGTGATGAGGAAAGTGATATATCAATATGTGATAAAATATCACTTTTAGCATTACAGGATTGATATAGTTCAATACCTGGAACAATAACACAGGATTGGCTAACTCCCAATACTTGGAATGCACAGGATTGACATAGATCAATACCTGGAATAATAACACAGGATTGGCTAACTCCCAATACCTGGAATGCACAGGATTGACATAGATCAATACATGGAATAATAGCATAGGATTGGCTAACTCCCAATACCTGGAATGCACAGGATGACATAAATCAATACCTAGAATAATAACACAGGATTGGCTAACTCCCAATACCTGGAATGCACAGGATTGACATAGATCAATACCTGGAATAATAACACAGGATTGGCTAACTCCCAATACCTGGAATGCACAGGATTGACATAGATCAATACCTGGAATAATAACACAGGATTGGCTAACTCCCAATACCTGGAATGCACAGGATTGACATAGATCAATACCTGGAATAATAACACAGGATTGGCTAACTCCCAATACCTGGAATGCACAGGATTGACATAGATCAATACCTGGAATAATAACACAGGATTGGCTACCTCCCAATACCTGGAATGCACAGGATTGACATAGATCAATACCTGGAATAATAACACAGGATTGGCTAACTCCCAATACCTGGAATAGTTTCATAGGATTGACATAGATCAATACCTGGAATGGTTGCACAGGATTGACATAGATCGATACCTGGAATGGTTGCACATGATTGACATAGATCGATACCTGGAATGGATACATAGGAATAATATAAATCTAATGCTTGTATTAGTTGCACAAGATTGGTGTAATCCAATGCCTGGAATACTTATATAGGATTGGTATAGACCAATGCCTGAATAAGACATGATGATGTACACTCTCATGTCCATTATAACCAAAATCTGTTTAGCAGATTGGCCAAGGCCAATAAGTTGAAACGAGAATGTCTCATGGATGACATATCAAGATAATGAGTGTGTCACAAGAGAATTTCTCATGGGTGACATATCAAGATAATGAGTGTCACAAGAGAAGTTTGATATGATGGTATAATATGGAGGATAAATGATATACATGTTCTTCCTATTTCTTATTAAGAGAATGCTTTAAACTTCTCATCATCTGCCTACTTTTATATCCTTAAACTGCAATATCAATGTTTTGGCGGAGAGTTATATCTCCCGCTGGGGCAATTTACAATTGTCTCACCCCCGTGGGATCCAACATTTTTAGGTGGACGCGGACAAAGAGGCAGATACTCTTTTGCAGGAAAAGGAAAGCAACAGCTTGGACAGCAGTGACATCTCAGGTGGAGGCACTGACTGTCAAGTCATATAGCTAGAAGTCCTATGTGTCGTCTCTGTACTCTCAGGTCCTCGGAGTAGTAGTTAGTGCTTTTGAGATTTTGGATCAGTGTCTCGAGATTTTATACTACCTGTGTTTAGCTTAACAGGTCAGCTGATGCTTGTAATTCTCAGAAAGAGATGATGCAGGATATGTACCTTTGATCCAAAAAGTAAATGTGTTATACTTTAGTTCTTGAAGAAAAAGATTTCCTATGTGTGGATCTCTTTGAAAAAAGTTTTAATTTTTAGTGATTTTCGCTAATCCGCTGCTTGATGAACGCTTCCGTATTAGTTAATCTTGTTTTCGCGAGATGGTCGTTACACCATAGCTCCTGGGCGCAAGGAGAGAGTGGAATTGATGGCTAGGGTTTAGGTGGCAAGGAAGGGTAAAGGAAGTACAAAGGAGGATGTGAGGTGTTGATCATAACAGTAGGTAGGTCAGGGACTAATGATGGTGATGTACCAGCTTGTTGTTTGACGAAGGTGCAGGCAGTGATGCTTGGACTCGCATGACACATCCCGACGGCACTCGATGCTACCTGACGGCGCTCGGCGTTGCCTGGTGTTGCGTGGTGCTGCTGGGCATTGGTGAAGGAGAGGTTCCGACCGACGGTTGTTTTTTCGGCCAGGGTGACTGGTCGCAGACTCAGGAGGAGATGATGAGGTAGGTAAAGAGGAATGGGGGACCAGAGGAGGAAGGTAGTATAGCAAGATAAGCTCTAGGGCAGCATCGTTGATGTTGTTGCTGCGACGGTCGCACTTTAAGGCAAGCTTTGAGATGGCGTCAAAGCATGTGAAGATAGCCTTGGTAGCATCAGTGAGCGAGGCCTTGGCGTCGAGGTAGAGGCGGTGGCAGCTACGTGCCTCGATGAGGAGCCACCGGCGACAGACAAGGGAGCACCGCTTGCGGTCTCCAGGTCCGAGTGCGTGGAACACCAGTCCAAGCAAGTCGTCGGGCAGGTCAGAGGTGTAGTCCCTGCCAGTGCCAGCTCCAGTGCCGTCAGAGCGGCCTAGACTCAGATCTAGGTCCTCCAGAACGTCCGCGCTCCCGGAAGAGGCACGGGGGGAGTCGGGGTTGTAGGGAGGTGCCATATCTAGGGTAGGTCTGGCAGCGCGGCGGCAGGGGTGGAGCGGAACGCAGGGCGCATTGGCGTGGACGGCGGGTTTGGAGGATGGCTGGCCCATGCGCGGCGGTGCAGGTGGTCTACAGGTCAGGTTGGTTTCAGTTCGTTCGACAGAGGGGAGGAAGTGAAGAGACGGGTGAAAAGGAAGAGAGGAGGAGGAGGATTGGAGATGTTGTACTGGAGAGAAGAGGTAGGGAGGATCCTGACATGTATTTTACTACGCGCTAAAAACGCAAGTATACGCGTCGAGTAGTACAGGCCTTGTGAGGCCCGAGTCGAACACAGGGATACTCAGAATTGTCGGAGACTCCTACTAACTATTTGCGATCAGCTAAGCCGAATAACAAATTGGGGTTTGTTGTCAAAATTGAAAGAAAATAAAAATAAAACAAAGCAAAAAATCGATTAAAGGTTAATTTAATCAATTCAAAAAGGAATCTTTAGGATTGCAGTTTCACCACGGGTTTTCATTGTATTAGATTTATATAATGCCTCAATCTTCTCTCTCTATCCGGGTAGTGGCCTGAAAACAGAATTGCCCACTGTCGTGGTACAATTCACTACTTAGGTTTAGGTCGGTTCCACCGTCGTAGTAACCTATCCCCTGAACTAAGTGCATTACGAACGATCTCTCAGTATCCACCATTAATTTTACATCACCTTATTCAAGGGATTTATCGATTAATGTAGGTTTCGTCTCTTTTCAGCCATTAATCCTTCTGTCGAAGTGATTGAGGGTGTTAGGTTATTATTATGGTAATCAAGCATAACAATATATAGAGAAAATGAAGCTATACCACAGATTTAAGAGAGAAAATATGAATTACTATTATAAACTTGTCATACAATGAATTCCCAGGCTACTCCCGGTCCTAAAGATGGAGGGGATTAGCCCCGCATGTTCATCTCACACAAGTACATGGTAAAAATAGGGGAAATCATATGAAAAATGTGAATTGAAAGGGAAAACCCCTGAACGGAGAAGAACCGATCGATCCTTTGTGTAGAACACATGCTTTCCCGCCTCTCGGTGGTGAAATCCATCTTCGGCAGTGTCCGGATCGACTGGTATGAACTTCTGGCCTCCGTTCTCCTTTTTCTCGCTCCTCGGCACTTGTGCAATGGCTAATCCCATCCTCCTGTTGTCTGGGTGGCCGTCATTAGGTATAAGTCCCTAATTAGGTCGCTCATTAACTCCAGCCGTCCGATTGAGATCATTAGAAAGCAAACTCATATCCTACGGTGTCGATACCATCGACACAAGTCGATGGTATCGACCCGCTACATTAGGGGTTGGCTGCAAACCCTTCCTTTGTCGCGCCCGACATCATCTCGATACCATCGACTCGGGTCGATGGTATCGAATTCCTTTTGGCGTCGGTTTTGTCATTTTGCGACGCTGTAGCCTCCGTGTGTCGATGGTATCGACTGGGTGTCGATACTATCAACTGCTTCTTCTCCAGCAACCTGAAGGTGTCTCGATACCATCGACATCAAGTCGATGGTATCGACTTTTCACTGCTCCTTTCGGCTGGCAACCTGTAGCCTTGTCGATGGTATCGACAGAAGCAAATACTTGTTTTTCCTGAAATTCAAAGACAGGATCAAATAAATCCACACAAATAATAATAATGTGATAATTAATGCTCAAAATGATAAAACTAAGGGGATTTGACATAAAATGATGGCAAAGACCAAAATGGATGAATTATGCGATATTAACCATAGAAATGACTAATTAAAGCATAAAACACACATAAAATAGGTCTATAAATGCGACTCAAAATCATCGCATCAAACTCCCCTAAGCTTGAACATTGCTCGCCCTCGAGCAACTCATCCTTAGAATAGAATTGCAAATGTCAACTGAAAAAAAAACAAACCAACCCAGCATCCCATATGACTCCCACTGATCATTCACAAACCAGCCTTTTCTAACCACAGAACAGTAATTACCCTAAAGGCGACAGTAATCATCAATAAAAGAAATTGACCTCCAAACCAATGAACACTATCACATAAGGCAGTTAACATAATAAAATTTGCCGGTTCAGACTCGGTGCATCCTGTGATCTCCTATACTACGTTGCTCGCCCTAACTACCATTTACATGGAAGCAGTTCTCCTGACATTCATTAGTGAGGAGAAATTCACAGTGGCCTACCAATCTGAGCAACGGGTGGATGAAAATGGGTAGCTCATAGAAGAAAGAGGAAGTATTGTACAGTTTCAACATGCATAATACAAAAATGTCGTATATCATGCAAATGCACATTAGAAATGCCCTAATGCCTAAAATTGGGTGGAATGATGCATGCACTAACCATCCGCCTCAAAATGAGATGGATATCTAGTCAAGCTACATCATGTACTCAATTATCTTGAAATGCAAGTGATATTACGTTCCTTTCTCCTTCTTATTTCACTTTCTTCTAAATTCTTTTTTTTCTTTTTTTTTATATTGCAGATTTTTAGCTTTTGTTTTCCAGCCCACATATCCATAATTGCTTAAAGATAATTTTATTGGGCTATTTTCTTCATACTCAGAAATTTTTGCACTATTTAGAAGGTATGGAACAATTTAATTCACCATTTGGGAAAAATTGAGATACATGATATACTTTATGCATGAAAATCATGAATGCGACTACATGGCATGCACCTAAAGGTAATGTGCATGAATCACTATATTTTTTTTCTTTTTATGCAAACATATGGAAAATACCAATGCAAGTCCTATCTAAATGCTATGCACACAAAAAGGAATTAAAACTGCACTTTACTTCCAATTCTTAGGTGGATTATAGAAAAATGAAGTGGAACGATCACAAGACTAGATGACTGAACCTTAGAAAGATATTATGTGTCCCTCCTTACTGACCTGTGTAGTAGTTTAGAGGGTTCTCTCTCTTCCATCCAAATAAAGTCTCATTACCATTTGGTTAGGTTAGGCTCAAACAACCATTTCCGTCCACTTTCATGAACCATTAGGAGTACATGTATGAAATGTTGTTTTAAAGTTGACATAATCAATCATTTTCGTAGGATGTGTTCCCAAGGTCAAAACAAAACAAGCTATCCAAACACACCAAAATTTTCAAATTTCCCTTGAATTTCCCATGCACTAACAGCAAGATGACACACTTTTATGACGTCCACAATTACACTAGATAGCACGTGGATCCTACAAAACTAAAATTGCAAGAAACAAATAACAAGAGAATAAAAGCAATAACGCTAAAAATTGAAAACAATAAAAGATAGAGTTGTTCCAACTACCCCCCTAAGCTTGAATTCGACTATGGCCTCATAGTCAAAAACAAACTTAAAGATTGGAACAGGGATACCCGATCACTCTTGTGGAGGTGGAGGTGGGTATTGCGGCACCGTGGGGTCCCAAGACGGGTATTGCCCCTGAAAGGTCGGATCATACTGGGGCATCGGAGGAGGCTGTGGATACCCCCCAAAATAATTCTGGCTCCAGTAATGATCGTAAAACGGCTGCTGCTGCTGCTCCATCCTATGCAGTCGATCATGGATGTTCTCTTGATTTGCAAAAAGAAGGTGTTCATTCTCGAAGATCGCCTGCTGGTTGACAAAAAGCCAGTTGGTGGTATCTTGAATACCGGCGTACGCAGCGGTGTGGCTGTGCTGCGTCTGCTGAATATCTTGGAGCATGTTGTACATGCCTTGCATGGAATAGGCATCCTCACTAGGCTGCGAGGGATGTGGTGATGGCGGCGTAGGCTGTGATGATGAAGACGCACCCAGATGCATCCGAGGACGCTTCTGGGGTGCTACTCGTGCTCGAAGAGGTGTGAAGGCCTCTTCTTCCTCCTCAGCCTCGTCGTCCTGTCCGTCGTCGCCGCCGTCATTGCCGCCTTCTTCATTATCGGAGTCGATGGCTATGATCGGCCATCTGAAATGCCGTGCGCCCACGATGTTGAAGATGGGATCCGGCATCGCGCACTCCTGGTACGCTTGATTTACGTGGCAATGTACAAAAGCCACGCCATCCCGGAGAAGAATGAGATTGGCTCAGTGTAGATGCTACAAGTTGACCTTGCTTCTCGTAGAAAGAGGAGTCAGCTGATCGAGATTCAAGCCCAAGTAGAGGGCTACCTTGGTGACAAGCCCCCCAAAATGGATTGGGGCTTTTCTCGTGCTCCTCTTCACCGCCAAAACTCGTTGTAGAAAGAATGCACCCCAGTTGCATTCTTGGCGCTTCAGGAGCTGATATAAGAAGAAAAGATTTGTCTCCTGAAATTTGCTTAGAGCCAGATCACTTCGAGCAAAGATGGTGGAACTCAACATCCGGTGCAATACCCGAACAAACGGGTGCTCGAAGTCGGCTACCGCAGCGTTGTGGTAGCTCACCGACCTCCCTTGTGGCACCGTCACCAACTCGGAGAAGAGAGCGTCGTAGTTGGTGCGGTTATCCGGTCGCTGGTGGTCGTACTGGGAATGGTTCCAGTTGAAAATTGTGTTGAACTGTTTCAGCGTGAGGACGTAGTCGTGGTTGTACAGCCGGAAAGACACCCGGCCCTGGATCCACTCGCGGTCGGTAGCATTGATGTCGTTGGGAACGATGCAGACGTCCAACGACACCATGAACTCGGCTACCAACTCTTTATATGTCGGCCAGTCACCAAAGAACGGCTGGCCATCTTGGTGAAACTCCAGTTCGCCAAGCCTTATTGGAGTGTGACGGGCCTGCCCGTTAAGAACATAGGCCAAGTTGGCCTCGAATCTGAGATCTCGAACCATCTCCCGGTCCACATACCGGGTAGGTTCGATCTTCCTTTTTAAGATCACCTCATAGATCTTCTTCACCTCGGTGGAAGGATGGATGAGTCGGGGACGTGCGACCGATCCTGGTGGTGGTGGTATGAAGTCCGGCGGAGTTGCGCGTGAGGACGAAGCTCTGGCTGTATGCACCATGTTGGCGACGAGAAAGGGGTTGGAGAAGGAGAGCTCGGTGAAGATTTGAGAATCGGATCTCCGCTCGGTGATGATCGTCGCTCGGTGATGCTGGTCTTCGCTCTTGGATGGCTCGGGGGAGTGCTCGGCGCAAAGGGAGGAGATCACTCTGAAGGTGTGACGTCAAATGACGTAATGATTCTCCTTAAATAGACTTGGCCGGCGCTACTGTTGGCCCGTCGATACTATCGACGCGTGTCGATGGTATCGACTTGGGTCGATGCTATCCGCCCCTCACTGGTATCGACGGTCGTCGATTGCTGGATCTTGTAACCCGGATCACTGTCGTGTCGATACCATCGACACGGGTCGATGGTATCGACGCTGCACCCGAATCGATGACGTGGAAGCCGCGATCGCCGTCGATTTCTTTCCTCGGATCGGTGACATGGATGGTCGATACCATCGACAGGTGTCGATAGTATCGACTTGGCTTCATTGCGACACCGCCTTTTTTCATTTCAACCTGGAACCATGTCGATACCATCGACAAGGCCATCGATGGTATCGAGTTGACTGAGACAAATCGATATGAACTTCTCCAGAGATCTCGATGGTATCGACGCCTGTGTCGATACTATCGACGTTCCCTTCTCGACCACCTGTAGGTATGTCGATACCATCGACAAGGCCGTCGATGGTATCGACTCAGAACGAAATCTGTAGTTGTCAACTTGTACCCTTGTCGTACCATCGACGAGGGTGTCGATGGTATCGACTCTGCCTCAGCCTGCACAATGAACAAACGGATCAAGGTATCTTCTTTATACTAAAAATTGAAAAAAAATAAAGCAACCTACGATTATAATTAAACTATCCTAATGTACCGATGGTTGGGTTGCCTCCCAACAAGCGCCCTTCTTTAACGTCTTAGGCTAGACGACTTTTGGGCATCTCATTCATCCAAAAGTGCAATGAGTTTAACCTCATTCACCTTCCTCTTGTAATTCTCTCCAAAATAGAGCTTCAGCCTCTGTCCATTTACCAAGAACGTGGTATCATCATCACGCACTAGAATCGCGCCGTGTGGTTTGACCTCGTCCACCGCGAACGGTCCACTCCACCGGGATTTTAACTTCCCAGGATGCAACTTGAGTCGGGAGTTGAACAACAAAACACTATCTCCTTTCTTGAATGTGCGCAACTCGATGTGGCGATCGTGGATCAGTTTTGTGCGCTCCTTGTATATCCGGGCATTCTCATATGCCGTCATCCGTAACTCATCCAGCTCATTCAATTCGAACATTCTCTTCCTCCCAGCTTCATCATAACTTAGATTTAGCTTTCTAAGCGCCCAATGGGCCTTGTGGTCCAACTCCACCGGTAGGTGACAAGCCCGGCCATACGCCAACCTAAAAGGCGTGGTGCCTATATGTGTTTTGTAGGCCGTTCTATACGCCCATAGTGCATCCGGTAGTAGGGCACTCCAGTTCTTCCTCGTGGATGCCACCGTTCGCTCTAGAATTTTCTTAATCTCACGGTTGGAGACCTCCACTTGGCCTTGAGTCTGCGGATGATATGGGGTGCCAATGTTGTGCTTGACCCCATATTTCTTCAATAATGTCGAGAACTTCTGATTCTTGAAATGTGTACCCCCATCACTGATTATCATTCGGGGTATACCAAACATGCAGAAAATATTCTCCTTCACAAACCTGCACACTACATTGGAATCATTAGTTCTTGTGGGGATTGCTTCCACCCACTTTGACACATAATCAACTGCTAATAAAATATATAAATTTGAGTTCGAGGACACAAAGGGTCCCATGAAATCTATGCCCCACAAATCAAATACCTCAACTTCCTGAAATACATTCAGGGGCATCTCCTGTCGCTTCGAGATATTACCTGCTCGCTGACAAGGATCACATTGCCTCACAAAATCGTAGGCATCCCGAAACAAAGTTGGCCAATAAAGGCCGCTTTCCAAAACTTTAGCTGTCGTTCGCGAGCTGGCGTGGTGTCCTCCCGTAGGTGATGTATGGCAATGATGGACAACACTCTCGTACTCCACTTCAGGCACACACCTGCGTAAAATACCGTCCCTACATTGCTTAAGAAGAATTGGATCATCCCAAAAATAGTATCTCAAAGAATGAAAGAATCTCTTCTTTTCCTGATATGACCAATCTTCCGGGATGATCCCGCAAGACAAATGATTAACAATTTCAGCGAACCAAGGCTCTTTAGAATTAATTTTTAAAAGTTGTTCATCGGGAAACGTCTCGGTTATGGGTATATGCAAATCTTTTTCATCCACCCTATCTAACCTAGACAAATGATCAGCCACTACATTCTCAATTCCAGACTTATCCTTGATTTCAATGTCAAATTCATGTAAGAGCAAAATCCACCAAATGAGTCTAGGCTTTGCATCTTTTTTCTCCATCAAGTATTTTATTGCAGCATGGTCAGTCCATACAACTACTTTAGATCCTACTAAATACTGCCAAAATTTTTCAAAAGCAAACACAACGGCAAGTAATTCTTTTTCAGTAGCTGTATAATTCAATTGAGCATCATTCAGAGTTTTTGAAGCATAGAAAATCACAACGGGCTTATTATCTACCCGTTGCTCCAATACGACTCCTACTGTAAAATCCGAAGCGTCACACATCAATTTGAAAGGTTTTGTCCAATCCGGTGTTTGAACAACCGGGCCGAAATCAATTTTTCTTTCAAAACATCGAATGCATGTAGACACTTATCATTGAAATTGAAAACCGCATCTTTCTCCAAAAGCTCGGATAAAGGTTTTGCAATTTTAGAAAAATCCTTTATGAATCGCCGATAGAACCCGGCGTGTCCCAGAAAACTTCTCACCCCTTTTACAGAATTTGGTGGGGGTAACTTGGAAATGACCTCAATTTTCACCGGGTCCACCTCAAGACCTTTGCTAGACACCTTGTGTCCTAGCACTATTCCCTCTGTCACCATCATGTGACATTTCTCCCAGTTAAGGACCAATTGTGTGTCCTCACAACGCTGTAACACTTTATCTAGGTTATAGAGACATTCATCAAACGATGCTCCATACATCGAGAAGTCATCCATAAAAACCTCGAGACAACGCTCTACCATGTCAGAAAATATGGTGAGCATACAGCGTTGAAACGTCGTCGGTGCATTGCATAAACCAAACGGCATTCGACGGTAAGAAAAAGTCCCATAGGGACAAGTGAACGCAGATTTCTCTTGATCCAAAGGATCAATCGAGATCTGTTTGTACCCCGAGTACCCGTCTAGAAAACAAAAGTGCGATCGCCCGGCAAGACGTTCTAAAATTTGATCAATAAACGGTAAAGTAAAATGATCCTTAAGTGTGGCAGCATTCAGACGACGGTAGTCAATACAAACTCGCCACCCGGTTACCAATCGGGTGGTGACAGGTTTATTCAATAAATTTTGAGTGACAGTAATTTCCCCCTTCTTAGGGACTACCTGTGTGGGACTCACCCATGTTGAGTCTGATATGGCATAGATAACCCATGCAGTAAGAAGTTTAATGACCTCTTTCTTCACAACCTCCATCATGCTCGGATTTAGATGTCTTTGAGGCTGAATCACAGGCTTGGCTCCCTCCTCGAGCCGAATCTTGTGCTGACATAGAGTAGGGGAAATCCCCTTGATGTCTGCAACAAACCACCCAAAAGCTCCTCGGTGGTTTTTCAGCACTATCAACAGTTGCTCCTCCTCTTCCGCACTCAAATAAGAAGAAACGGTCACCAGTAACTTGTCTTTCTCAGCTAGAAATACATACTTGATATGCGGGGGTAGCGGCTTTAATTCCAAATCTGGCGGGCTGATAAGAGATGATTGCAGCGGTGGGGGAAATGCACCTAAATCTTCATAGTGCCTCGCATAGAAGCATGGAAGCATCTGAAGCATTTTAGCGCACTCCTTGAGTGATTTACTCCGCATCCAATCATATGTAATATTCAACAAACAAGCCTCCAGCGGTAATTCCAGATGCGCATCAACAACAGAAATAGCAATCGCATCATCCTCCCAAAAAGGCGGAATGTCCTCATTCTCATCATTCGGAAATCCCACAGCTTTACACAAAGAAACAACCTTAGTCTGCTCCATGATATCCACAGCTAAGGTTCCATTATCCACCTTGCTCATCACATGAGCCATGTCCAGAAATGGTTTTCCAAGGCAGAGTGAGATATTGCGATCCATATGTTTCACCATATTACATTGTTCTTTTGCTTTAGATGGCGCAGTGCTAGAAGACATGACCATCTCAAAGCGGTCATCTGCTATGCCCAAGGTCAAGCGACCTCTTCCCATCTCTAAGATCATGTCGGCTGTAGCTTGGAAAGGACGTCCAAGTAACAGCTCATTGTCATGCTCATCCTGCATCTCCATAACCACAAAATCAGCCGGAAAGACAAATCGATCCACCTTTACTAAGACATCTTCACAGATTCCATAAGGCTTCACCACAGAGTTGTCGGCCAATTGAATAGTCATATTGCTCGGCCGTGACTCCTTCAGTCCCAACTTTTTAAATGTCGAAAGGGGCATCAAGTTGATGCTTGCCCCTGAATCACACAATGCTTCTCCAAATTTACACTTCCCGATATAGCAAGAAATGTTGAAACATCCTGGATCATGTCTCTTTGGCGACAAAGTGCCCATAATGAAGGCACTCACTTGCTCCTTTAGCACAACGACCTCAGTATCTGGTATTTTCCTCTTCTTGGTAATGACATCTTTTAGAAACTTCCCGTATGAAGGGATTTGCTCAATGGCTTCCAGTAACAGGATGTTGACTGAAAGCTTCCTAAAACTGTCCAGGAACTTCTTGAACTGTGCATCTACCTTCCTTGCCTTCACACTATTTGGATAAGGGACCGGAACAGCTTGTTCCCTTTGATGAGGTGGCACATAAGGCGTCTTTTTCTGCGGTTCCTCCTCAGCGTCATGTTCTTCAGTACTCTCCACGGCTATGTCTTCAACTTGCCCTGAGACTGGTGTGGGCTGCTCCACATTGGTTTCACCTTCAACTTCATCTCGCGGTGTGCTTGTTTCATCAGTTCTTGGATTCAACACTTTCTTACCGCTTCTCAGTAGAATAGCCTTAGCTTGCTAGTTTCCCCTGGGAACATTGGTATTCCCTGGAAAACCCGGATGTGCCGGTTTCTTCAAACTAGCTATTTCGGCTGCCATCTGCGCCATGGATGTCTCTATGGACCTCATTTGAGCCCCATGGTTCTGCAATGTCTGCCCAAATTGATTCATGTATTCTCCTTGTTGCTTGATTTGCTGCCCAAATGTATTCATTAACTCTTAATTTTGCTTGATGACCTGATTGAGCAACTTCGTGCTCTTGTCTTCTGCAGCCGGTGCGGGCTTGGCTTCCGGATCCTGCAGAAAATTGTTCGGATCCTTCCATGAGAACTTTTTGTCCTTTCTCCATGAGTAGTCATTGTTCCTATACCCTAGCTGTTGTCTCATGTACTTGACTTGAGCCTCATCCTCGGACTCATTATCTTCCTTTTGTAGTAACTTCTTTGCGAGAAGATCCATCTTCTCATTCAGCTCTCTCATTGCCTTTGATTCACTGGCGACTCGTGCTTGCTCAACTGGGCCTCTCTCTCTTTCTCCCCAAGACTACTTTCTAGCCATGTTCTTGAGTATTTCCCAGCATCTAGTGTCTGTGTTGTTTAGAAAAAATCCCGACCCGGCTGAATCTAGATTACTCCTATCATGCTCGGAGAGAGCAAAATAGAAGATTTTCACCTGCGTTTCCTTGTCCAACCCGTGATGCGGACACCTCCTCAACATAACCTGGAATCGCTCCCAGGTCTCAGAATATGTTTCACCAGCCTGTTGGTTGAAATTATGAATCTTCCAGATCATATCGTTAGTCTTCTCAGGAGGGAAGAACCTCTCAAAGAAGACCTCCACCATATGGTCCCAATACTCCACGAACTCATCGTCTAGATTATGTAGCCACTCTCTTGCTGCTCCCGCCAAGGAACTTGGGAAAAGCTTGAGATACAATGCATCTTGTGGAAACCTGTCTATGTTTACCATGTCGCAGTTTTCAACGAACTGGCTGATGTGTGCAACAGGATCCTCATTCTTCAGCCCATGAAACACATTTGATTTCACCAAATTAATCAATGCTGGATCGATCTTATATGTCGGTATGTTGATCGCCTGCTTCTTTATAGGCCCCTTTGAAGCTGATGAGGAAGAATCTTTGATCTTCTCCCATATGGTATGTGGCTCGGCCATCTCTTCTGGTTCAGATTCAGAATCTACCTCTTCTTGGTACTCTTGCTCGGAATGCTTCTCGTCCTCAGGTCCCGAAAATGGAACCTCGGGTGCGCGTTCCGCGTAGTCAGTACTACGCGTCTGCACCATACACAGTACCTGAAATAAGAAAATTCGAATTCAGTACTAAGCTTAGACGAGTATAAACAATTGAAGCACAATGTAAAAATATTTGAAATTGAATAAAAAAATAAAAAAAAAAATAAAAAAAATTGTGGCCTAGAGTGGTCGCATGTAGCACTCGAAGTGCCAACAATTCGCCGTATCCCCGGCAACGGCGCCAAAAACTTGACGTGTAATTTACTACGCGCTAAAAATGCAAGTATACGCGTCGAGTAGTACAGGCCTTGTGAGTCCCGAGTCGAACACAGGGATACTCAGAATTGTCGGAGACTCCTACTAACTATTTGCGATCAGCTAAGCCGAATAAAAAATTGGGGTTTGTTGTCAAAATTAAAAGAAAATAAAAATAAAACAAAGCAAACAATCGATTAAAGGTTAATTTAATCAATTCAAAAAGGAATCTTTAGGATTGAGGTTTCACCGCGGGTTTTCATTGTATTAGATTTTATATAATGCCTCAATCTTCTCTCTCTATCCGGGTAGTGGCCTGAAAACAGAATTGCCCACTGTCATGGTACAATTCACTACTTAGGTTTAGGTCGGTTCCACCATCGTAGTAACCTATCCCCTGAACTAAGTGCATGACGAACGATCTCTCAGTATCCACCATTAATTTTACATCACCTTGTTCAAGGGATTTATTGATTAATGTAGGTTTCGTCTCTTTTCAGCCGTTAATCCTTTTGTCGAAGTGATTGAGGGCGTTAGGTTATTATTATGGTGATCAAGCATAACAATATATGGAGAAAATGAAGCTATACCACGGATATAAGAGAGAAAATACGAATTACTATTATAAACTTGTCATACAATGAATTCCCGGGCTACTCCCGGTCCTAAATATGGAGGGGATTAGCCCCGCATGTTCATCTCACACAAGTACATGGTAAAAATAGGGGAAATCATATGAAAAACGTGAATTGAAAGGGAAAACCCCTAAACGGAGAAGAACCGATCGATCCTTTGCGTAGAACACGTGCTTTCCCGCCTCTCGGTGGTGAAATCCATCTTTGGCAGCGTCCAGATCGACTGGTATGAACTTCTGGCCTCCGTTCTCCTTTTTCTCGCTCCTCGGCACTTGTGCAATGGCTAATCCCATCCTCCTGTTGTTTGGGCGGCCGTCATTAGGTAGAAGTCCCTAATTAGGTCGATCATTAACTCCAGTCGTCCGATTGAGATCATTAGAAAGCAAACTCATATCCTACGGTGTCGATACCATCGATGCGAGTCGATGGTATCGACCCACTACAGTAGCGGCTGGCTGCAAACCCTTCCTTTGTCGCGCCCGACATCATCTCGATACCATCGACTCGGGTCGATGGTATCGACTTCCTTTTGGCGTCGATTTTGTCATTTTGCGACGTTGTAGCCTCCGTGTGTCGATGGTATCAATTGGGTGTCGATACTATCGACTGCTTCTTCGCCAGCAACCTGAAGGTGTCTCGATACCATCGACATCAAGTCGATGGTATCGACTTTTTGCTGCTCCTTTCGGCTGGCAACCTGTAGCCTTGTCGATGGTATCGACTTCCGTCGATGGTATCGACAGAAGCAAATACTTGTTTTTCGTAAAATTCAAAGACAGGATCAAATAAATCCACACAAATAATAATAATTTGATAATTAATGCTCAAAATGATAAAACTAAGGGGATTTGACATAAAATGATGGCAAAGACCAAAATGGATGAATTATGCGATATTAACCATAGAAATGACTAATTAAAGCATAAAACACACATAAAACAGGTCTATAAATGCGACTCAAAATCATCGCATCAGATCCGCTGGCCGTAGCATCCGTTGTGAGGATGAAGAAGTCACAGGGGCATAAGCCGCGTGACCGGGTCCAAGGGGCGGACAAATTAATCTCAATCAAATGTAATTAACTTATTTGATTATAAACTTAGTTCATTTGATTAATTTCTTTCCTACATCAAATTGAGAGGGCAAACACTATCCAAATGACTTAAAATCTTTAGGTAGGCTAATTTGGGTGTGAGGAACACGAATTTGGATGTATTTTTAGTAGTTGAGATTGTTTGTGTCATATTTTCCCAATTATATCCTTAGTCATCTAATTAGGGTTTTAAACTTATACTAATGGTCAAATTGAGTAAACCCTTTGTAGTTATATTCAGTTCTCTCACTCAAATCTAAACGTCACACTATGGTATTAAATCTATATCAGGACAGTAGTGTGGTATCACTATACACCAATCTCCCATAATTTAATTATTAGGGCTATAACATCCTAAGATTTATGTCAATGGGGTACAATAGAGTCAATTAGGCTATTAGGTCCCAACAAGGTCTAATCTATCTTAAAATTAGGGAATTGTGCACACTAAAAGGGTACCTAAAAAAAAGGAAGGAAAGAGGGATACTGGATAACAGTATAATCGAGTAGGGGTGATAACCTCCTATTTTAGTCGATTATCTTAGTCTTTTTCTTTAGTTTTCCATACTCTTTTTTTACGTTTAAACTATACATTATCCTAATTTTACCCCTTTTTGTAAATACACCATCAGACTAACTTTTTCCTTTTATATATGCAGAAAAAGCACAAAAAAAATCATAAAAGAATAACCCAGCCTCAAGACCGAGTGGATTCAAACGGTCTCAAGATCGCATGAAGCCAAACGGTCCCGAGACCGCATGGAGTCAAATGGTCCCAAGACCGCATGAAGCCAACCGGTCCCGAGACCGCATGGAGTCAAACGGTCTCAAGACCGCATGGAGTCAAATGGTCTCAAGACCGCATGAAGCCAACCGGTCCCGAGACCGCATGGAGTCAAACGGTCTCAAGACCGCATGAAGCCAACCGGTCCCGAGACCGCATGGAGTCAAACGGTCTCAAGACCGCATGAAGCCAACCGGTCCCGAGACCGCATGGAGTTCAAACGGTCTCAAGACCGCATGAAGCCAACCGGTCCCGAGATCGCATGAAGCCAACCGGTCCCGAGACCGCATGGAGTTCAAACGGTCCCGAGACCGCATGAAGCCAACCGGTCCCGAGACCGCATGGAGTTCAAACGGTCTCAAGACCGCATGGAGTTCAAACGGTCTCAAGACCGCATGAAGCCAACCGGTCCCGAGACTGCATGGAGTTCAAACGGTCTCAAGACCGCATGAAGCCAAACGGTCCCGAGACCGCATGGAGTTCATACGGTCTCAAGACCGATTGAAGCCAAACGGTCTCACAGTCCAAACGGTCTTGAGGCCCCAAATGGTCTTGAGGTCCAAACGGTCTCCAAACCGTTTGGACTCCACTCAAAGCCTATAAATAAGACCCCAAGGGTCCTCTAAAAAGAGAGATCTCCTAGACGCCCAAAGGCTGCCCCTCTAGTTCCAGAACAATTCCATCCTTCATCCATTGCCCCAAGGCTGTCAGTTTGAGATCCACGTTTCATCATCAAGCTACCTTCTCTCTCTCTCAACAACAAAGAAGGTGGGAAGAGAAGATCCTTCATCAAGGCAACCACGAAGTGCGAAGATCGTTGCTCTCTTCACCAAGGGTTCAACCTTCCCTCCTCCGTGGAGATGACGTTCTTCCTTTCTCTTCTCGCCTCCTTCTTTGTCCTTGACATGAGCGAGTAGTCTCATTCACTAGGGTGCGGGGAGTAGCCCCGCTACCCATGTTTTCATTTCATGCAATGTAATTCAACTGTTCGCAAATGAGATACTCTCCTTTTCAGTTCAACATCAATCATTTAATGAATGCTAGTTGCTTGATCATCAACTTGTGTTACTTATTATCTTTCGGTATGAATTGTCTATGTTTGTACCCTTAGATCTGAATATCGATTGAATGTTGGTTTTAGATGTATGTAGTCACCATATGTCTGTTTCGGTATTTAGGAGTGCTTTCATGAGTGGAGTAAACTCACCCCCCATCGTTGCACTTCCATACTATGAAATGGAATCAGTTGACGTATGGAATTGAAACCTTGGTAAGGTCGAGGAACACATTTCATGAAGGAGTAATGCAAAGCAAGTGACTATTCATTATGGAATGGCTGGCGTTGCAATACTCCACACTTCTCGTAGCTAGTTATCCGAAAGGAAGCTAGGACTACAAGATACTAACTGTTTTGACTCTCTTTGCAGGTTGTTTTATTATGTTGCATGTCTTGATCCATGTGTAGTGGTGTGAAACCCGATAACATCCTAGTGGTTTTTAATCATTGTTTACAACCTTAATTTCTACTTTCTTGCTTTACTTTCCTTGCACTTAGCTTAAAACCAAATCAAACTTTCGATCTAAATATCAACTGTTTAGTAGTTTAGTACGACTAAAATGTTTTCCATCTTGATTACATCAAGACCGTTGTCTTGAGGATTCGACCCTTAACTATACTAAGATAAGACTTCCGCGTGTCCTAGCATATAAGGGTGGAGATCTTACCATAGTACTAGCAAGGCTAAACTTAGGGATTCATCATCTCTAGGATTTTTAGTGGCGTTGCAAAACTCCATCAAAAATTGGCGCCGTTGCCGGGGACAACGGAACGTTTTAGCTTTTACTTAACAACTTCTTGGTTGATTAGGATTTTACACTTTTTCTTGATAACTACTCCAAATCTTCTTGATTTCTTCATTTCCTTCCATTATCTTAACGTGTGATTTTCTTTCTACTCAGGTAGAAAACGTGTATGCAAACCCCGCATAGCATCGGAATCTCCCCTGAACCAGAGTACGACTCTGAGGTAGAAAGAAGTTTCCACCGAAGGATTAGACTTAACTGCCAAAGAGCCAGACAGATGGCTGAAGAGCAACGACTTGTTGCAGAAAGAGTTAACGCCACCATAGCAGCACAACGAGCATAACTTATTGCAGACACTCGTGCTCAAGTGCAAGCTGAGATTCGAGCTGAGGAACAAGCCCGCATCCAAGCCGAGAATGCTGCTACTCAACTTGCGCTAAGAAACAAGCAACTTCGGGACTATGCAGTCCCGAAGAATTATGAAGATGATCACCCAGTCCGACCACCGATTATTAACATACCAAACTTTGAAATCCGGACGCAATGGATCTAGATCATGCAAGGCATCTCTTTCTCTGGAGCACCCGAAGACGATTGCATGGATCACCTTAAGAGATTCAAGTCACTCTGCCGACTTGTACCTCAAGCAGGAATCGCCCTGGAAGCAATAATGTTACACCT
Organism: Alisma plantago-aquatica; assembly: GCA_963693085.1. NCBI lineage: Eukaryota > Viridiplantae > Streptophyta > Magnoliopsida > Alismatales > Alismataceae > Alisma > Alisma plantago-aquatica. Next base: position 45,268,635 of record OY856411.1, read on the forward strand.
TTTCCACTTCACCTTATCTGGAAGAGCGCTAAGCTGGTACAATGCTTTAGATAGACACCCCATCATCACTACTTGGACTCCTTTAGAAGAAAAGTTTCTTGAGAAATTCTTTCCACCTTCACTAACCTATGAGATTAGGAGACAGATTAATCACTTCTCCCAACTACCTGGAGAAACACTTGCGGAAGCTTGGGAAAGATTCAAGGAACTCCTGAGGAAGTGTCCTCACCATGGCATATCTAAAAATCAACTAATAGAAACATTCTACAGAGGAGTAAGTGATGATATCAAGCAATTTCTAGATTCCTCATCTGGAGGAAACTTTATGAGAAAGAACTATGAAGATTCTTGGAATATAGTTACGCTAGGGGCCGAGAACCAATCCAATTGGGGAAGGTCGTCTAACCAACCCAAGGGAGTTCTTAAAGTCTACAAAGCTGAAGAATCTATGGAACTTAAGGCCATTGTAGAGGCCCTGAAGACTATTGCTAGCAAGAAACAATCCCTCGAAACTTCTTTCGGGGAATATGACAAGAAGAAAAACTCTCAAGTTCAACAAGTAAAAGCAGCTGCTGGAGCTTGTGAAGCCTGTCAAGCATCTGATCATCCCACATTATCATGTGGTCTGTTGTACAATGTCATGATGGATTTACAACCACCCGTGCCGCAATATGAGCCCATTATTGAGCATCCTGAGGACCAAATGCCACATCAAGTCAACTCCATCCATTCAATACCTAGCCAGGTGTATTACAATCCAAATAAACCAAGAAATCATCCCGGTTTTCAATACGGGAATCCTGCAGGGACCGCCAACCCACAACAACAGACACAAGGTGGATCTTTCAATAGACAACCACCAGGATTTCAGAATAACTTCAATCAGGGGAATCATAGACATGGTTTCCAAAGATCTAACTATCCTAGGAACCCTTCTTACCAATATACCCATCCAGGGCTACACCCGCATCTGCAACAACCTCAGTTGCAGAAGCCACAACAACCTCTGTTGCAGCAGCCACAACAACCACAGTTAACTGCACCTCTACAACAACCACAAGGACATCAAGTCACTCAATATCAACAGAGGAGTGCTTCTCCCCAATCATCTGATGAAATATCTTTGATTAGACAGATGCTTCAATCTCAACAAACTATGCTCGCAAACCAGCAAGCTCAACAAAAGGCCGTGGAGGCCCAACTAGCACAGATTGCCGCCCAATTGAAACCACAAGCCGGCACCTTTGCTGGACAACCAGAGGCAAACCCACGACACAACCAAAACAGACCAGAACAACTGAATGATGTCACCATGAGGTATGGTCGTGTCCTTCCTGATACCATTAGAATCATCCATGATGATGATGATGTAGCTATTCTCTCACCACCAGAAAGCTCAATTCATGAAAAGGAAAAGTCCACTAAAACTACTGAAAGGGAAAACGAAAAGGGACCTACGCCAGAAGCTCCGCTCAGAATTCCTAACCCGGACAGGCTGAAAGGAACCAAAATGGATACTAGGTTCTAGAAATTCAAAGAAGCTATGAAGAAACTGTATATCGATATCCCGTTTCTAGATGCCCTTTCTGAAGTACCCGCTTGGGCCAAATACCTGAAAACCCTGCTGTCGAGAAAATATATGACAGAAAAGCATGAAATAGTGAAACTAGCTCAGACCACTTCAGATATTCTGCTTAATAAAATGCCAAAGAAAAAGAAGGACCCAGGTTCCTTCAGTATTCAATGTTCGATTGGAAATGACTCTAGCAAAAAGGGATTAGAAGATCTAGGAGCAAGTATATCCATTATGCCCTATTCTATGTGTAAAAGATTAGGCTTCACTGATTTGTTACCTACGTCAATGACAATTCAGTTAGCCGACTCTACCATAACTGCTCCCCTTGTAATTATTGAAGATATACCCGTCAGAATAGGAACAAATTCTTATGTCCCGTGCGACTTTGTTATTATGGACATACAAGAAGATCTAAGATACCCGATAATCTTCGGAAGACCTTTCCTAGCTACCGCCCGAGCACTCATCGATGTAGAAGCGGGAACGATTATACTAAGACTTGGGAAGGAAGCTTTCCAATTCAGAGTCCTTAACAGCATGAAAGGACCAAGCATTCAAGAGGAAGTTTTTCTCCTAGATGCTATATATCAAATGTCCCAGTTAGAAATGTTCGAACCCTCTGATGAGTTGGAAAGTGCCTTGACAAACCCGGAAGTAGAATGTTCAGCAAATGAACTAGTACAGCAATGCCTTCAATATTTAGAAAAAGCTGAAGAAGCCCCAACAGCCACCTTTGAAGAACTCAAGGTTGTCACTGTTATAGAAGCAACTGAGCCACCTAAGGCCCCTGAATTGAAGGCCTTACCCGAAGGACTCAAACATGTCTTCCTTGACAGCGAGAAACTTTGTCCAGTGATTATCAGCTCTACTCTAGAAGAAGACCAAGAAAACAGACTTCTTGATGAACTAAAGAGACACAAGAAAGCTATCGGATATAAAATGACTGACTTAACTGGTATAAATCCAGCTTTATGCATGCACATATTGCCTATGGTGGAAGAATTCAAACCATCGAGGGAACATCAAAGAAAGTTGAACCCTAATCTCAAGGAGGTAGTTCGCATCGAGGTTCTCAAACTTTTGAAGGCAGGTATCATCTACCCAATCTCGGATTCCTAATGGGTAAGCCCCGTGCAGGTGGTCCCTAAAAAAGGGGGGACCATTGTTGTTCTTAATGATAAGAATGAACCGGTACCTACTAGAACAGTAACTGGGTGGAGAATGTGCATAGATTACAGAAAACTTAATAAAGAAACAAGGAAAGATCATTTCCCCTTGCCCTTCTTGGATGAAGTTCTCGAACGTCTCGCCCACCAAAAATTTTTCTGTTATCTTGATGGATATTCAGGATTTTACCAAATTCCAATCCACCCTGAAGATCAAGAGAAAACTACTTTTACCTGTCCTTTTGGGACATATGCTTTCAAAAGAATGCCATTCGGGCTTTGTAACGCACCAGCCACTTTGCAAAGATGCATGTCTGCTATCTTTGTAGGATTAACAGAATCTATAATGGAGGTATTAATGGACGATTTCTCAGTTTATGGAGACTCTTTCGACAACTTTCTGCTCAACCTGGTTCAAGTTTTACAAAGATGCGAGGAAACAAACCTCATCTTAAATTGGGAAAAATGCCATTTTATGGTAACTGAAGGTATCGTTCTCGGACACAGAGTGAGCAACAGAGGGATCGAGGTGGATCAAGCAAAAGTTGACGTTATCTCGAAATTGTTGCCACCAAAAGACGTAAAAGGGGTACGTGCTTTCTTAGGTCATGCTGGGTTTTACAGAAGATTTATTAAAGACTTCTCTAAAATAACAAAACCCATGACACAACTGCTGACCAAGGGCACGGAGTTTAACTTTAACCAAGAATGTTTGCAAAGTTTCACAACTCTGAAAAATGCCTTGATTTCCGCACCCATACTAAGAGCTCCAGATTGGTCACAACCTTTTGAAATCATGTGTCACGCGAGCGATTATGCCATAGGGGCCGTATTAGGGCAAAGAATTGACAAGAAACCCTATGTTATATACTACGCATCCAAAACGCTTGATGAAGCACAGAAAAACTACACCACTACAGAAAAGGAATTCTTAGCTGTCATCTACGCGTTCGAGAAATTCCTCTCATACCTGATTGGAGCTAAGGTCATTGTCTACACCGACCACTCCGCTATACGGTATCTAATTCAGAAACAAGATGCAAAACCTAAACTTATCCACTGGGTATTGATGCTTCCAGAATTTGATTTGGAAATCAAAGACAAAAGCGGAGTGGAAAACGTCGTCGCTGATCATCTCAGTCGTATTGAAGTCGAGGATGAAGACAAAGTACCTATCCGAGACTCCCTCCCGGACGACCAACTAATGAAAGTCGCTAATGGATTCCCCTGGTATGCCGACATTGTTAATTATTTGGCAACATGAATCATTCATCCGTCTGCATCCTATCACGACAAAAAGAAGTTCATTCATGACGCTAAGCAGTATTTCTGGTATGAGCCCTATCTATTCCGCTTATGCGCAGATGGACTTTTTCGTCGATGCATTCCAGAGATGGAAATCACCTCGGTTCTAGAGCACTGTCACTCAGGCCCCATTGGGGGCCACATGAGTTCTAAGAAGACAGCCCTCAAAGTCCTAAAATCTGGTTTTTACTGGCCAACCATCGTAAAAGATGCACATGAATACGTGTGATCATGCGACAAGTGCCAACTATCCGGTGGAATAACCAAAAGAAATGAAATGACATTGAATATATGGCAAGAAATCGAACTCTTCGATGTATGGGGAATAGATTACATGGGTCCTTTCCCCCCATCTTACGGATTCATGTACATCTTGGTTGCTGTGGATTACGTTTCGAAATGGGTAGAAGCTCTACCAACCATTTCTTGTGATTCAAAACTGGTAATCAAGATGTTTAAAGAGATAATATTCCCCAGATTTGGCATTCCAAGAACAATAATATCTGACGGTGGATCACATTTCTTGGAACGAAGCTTTGAAGCCTTATTAAGAAAATATGGAGTCAACCATAAAGTTTCTACACCGTATCATCCACAAACATGTGGACAGGTTGAAGTCTCCAATAGGCAAATTAAAGCTATCTTGGAAAAAACTATCAATCGGCACCGTACCGATTGGTCCACCAAACTATCTGACGCTCTATGGGCCTACCGCACAGCTTTCAAAACACCAATCGGAACAACACCATTTCGATTAGTGTATGGGAAGTCTTGCCATTTTCCAGTTGAATTAGAGCATAAGGCCTGGTGGGCCATTAAGCAACTAAACTTCGATCTCAAAGGCGCTGGTGAATTCAGACAACTTCAACTCCAAGAACTAGAAGAATTACGAATGACATCCTACCACAATGCAAGAATCTACAAAGAACAAACCAAGATGTGGCACGATGGCCACATAAAAAGAAAGGATATAATCGTCGGAGACAAAGTCCTCCTATTCAATTCCAGACTAAAAATGTTTCCAGGAAAACTGCGTACTAAATGGTCGGGTCCTTTCACAATCAAACATATATACCCGACATGAGCTGTCATTATTCTCAATGATAATGGAGGAGAAAGGACCGTTAATGGTCACAGATTAAAGAAATACCACACTCCGGCAGACAAATTATCAAGACAAACTATAGGGATCCATGATCCTATAACAACAGCATAGCTGGAGCAAAATTTTGTCGAGCCAGCGACGTTAAACCAAGGTGCTACTTGGGAGGCAACCCAAGATTTCTACTTTTTCCTTTATGTTCTGTTCTTTTATTTTCCTTAGTTTTATCTTATGAAAATACAAAAAAATCTACATAACTAAAACTATAAAAAAAATAATAAAAAACAAACAACATAAAAATGCATAAATAAAAAACAAACACAAAAATATAAAAACCTTTCTGCCTTTGCCCTCCCAAGCGGACTTGAAACCGTTTGGACTCCAAACGGTCTCCAAACCGTTTGGAGCCAAACGGTCCTCAAACCGTTTGGGACCAAATGGTCTCCAAACCGTTTGGAGCCAAACGGTCCTCAAACCGTTTGGGACCAAACGGTCTCCAAACCGTTTGGATCCAAACGGTCCTCAAACCGTTTGGGACCAAACGGTCCTCAAACCGTTTGGGACCAAACGGTCCCCAAACCGTTTGGGACCAAACGGTCCCCAAACCGTTTGGGACCAAACGGTCTTGAGACCGTTTGGAGCCATACGGCATCGAAACCGCTTGGAATACAAAGGGTCACCAACGGTTCCCTATAAATATAAACCCTACCCCTTCGTCTTTCTCTCTTCGAACTTCCGAACTCTCTGGAGTGCTTGTGTGAAGAACTGTTCTTTTTCTTCTACTTCTGCTTCTGCTTCCTTTGTTCCCGCGCGATCACACTTCCATTCACCAACCACCTGCAAGGTAGTCCGGCGACCACAACGCACACCGCCCCTCCTCCCTACCACCTTCGTCGCCATTCCTGAACTTTCACCATCTGTTCCACCATTGCCGCCTTCTCCGCCGATGGTTTTAACGACCATCCGCACGTCACCATCATTCTCACGACGCCATCATTCTATCTTCCCCCATCTTCACCACAGTCATCACCTTCAATTCAGACCACTATCATCTTCGACGATTTCTTCACCATCATCTGCATCACCGTCATCATCGCCATCTTCACCGTTGCCGTTTTCATCACATCACTGGTTTCATCGCTGTTTTCGTCGCCGGCACACCCTCCGCCTCCGCGCCGGTTCACCTTCATCTTCACCCGCGCCGGCAACCCTGCGGCTTTTCATTTTCCGAACGGTCCTCAAACCGTTTGGAACCAAACGGTCTTGAAACCATTTGGAACCAAACGGTCCTCAAACCGTTTGGAACCAAACGGTCCTCAAACCGTTTGGAACCAAACGGTCTTGAAACCATTTGTTACCAAACGGTCCTCAAACTGTTTGGAACCAAACGGTCTTGAAACCGTTTGGAACCAAACGGTCCTCAAACCGTTTGGAACCAAACGTTCTTGAAACCGTTTAGAACCAAACGGTCTTGAAACCGTTTGGAACCAAATGGTCCTCAAACCGTTTGGAACCAAACGGTCCTCAAACCGTTTGGAACCAAACGATCTTGAAACCGTTTGGAACCAAACGGTCTTGAAACCGTTTGGTCTCCCACAGCCATTAACCTTTCACAAAAATACAAAAAGACATAAACTACAAATAAAATCTAATTTGTTTCTAAAACTTTTTCGCTCTAACTCATAAATTCCTATTTTTCACATATGGCATCACCACCAAGCAAAGCCATCAGGTTCGAAGGTCCTGAAATCTAGACAAGAGAGGAAATGCTGGAAGAACAAGCCAGGCTTCAAAAGATAAGAACAGACTTCAACAGGACTGGGAAGGCACCCCCAAACGTCAAGATGATGGAAGTCCTGTGCGAACTTGATCGCCTAGAGAGGATCTTCTCTAAGCCCCCTGAGGAGGAAACTGTCATCTCCTCTTCTGATGAAGATTCGGAGTACAATCCTAACTCTGAAGAGGAGTCACCTGCCAAAGAGAAAAAAGGGAAGCACAAGGCCCCAGAGACTGCATCTGGGCAGCCCTCCAAGAAGCGGGCAAGGAAACAAGTCCGACCCATTTCTGCCATGGACCAACCCTTCGCCAAACCTTCCATCCCTGCAGCTACCATCGCTGCTACTACCACTCTCACCACCATTCCTACCACCACTATCCCCATCACTACCACCACTTTCATTCCCATCACCACCACGACACCACCACCAGAGAACCTCTTCATCCAAACCACCATCTCCACTAATAAAACCCTAAAACCTACCAAGTATGTCTGCTCCAGCATACTAATCAAGATGGGGATATATGATCGTATCTTCAACGTGCTAGACAAAGTCAACCTCACCAGGTTGTGTCTAATACCTGAAGTATCTTACTATGAACCCACCACAGAATTCTTCTCCTTTCTGACCAAGGAGCCCGTTGACAACACAGATAAGTCTCGGGATGGGGGTGACATAAAGCTTGTCACCCAAATCTTTGGCAGCAAGGTCGTCATAACAGAGAATATGCTGAACTCCATCTTTATCGACGACCAGGAGCAGCTGTGAAAGGCTAAAACAGTGGGAACTGATCATCCAGAATTCAACAGACATACATTCTGGAAATCCTTAACTGGGATCCCCACTTACGATGCAAAGACGTGCAAGGCGTCAAACATACACTCTGGTTTTGTGCGCACTGTACACAAAATCATCGCTGGTGCACTCTTCCCCAGGACAGAAGGGGGGAACGTTATAACCTCCGATCTTTTTGTTCTCTGGTCTATTCTTAACGAACGGCCAGTTAATATCGGCCGTCATCTGATCCAGAAATTCTCAATCTCCATCCTGGGGAAAGAGATTTGCATGGGGGGTCATGTCACATCTATCATCAAATATCTTAAGATGGACAAACCTTTACCCCGCTGCACGCAACCAAAGGGCGACATCCTCACCAACGAGCAATCTCTAAAGAACTCGTTCATAATCAAGGAAAAGGATGGAAAACTACACTATGTATTCTGCCCTATGGTCAAGTCATCAAGGACTCTCCTCCCGCTCCCGGAGTTAGCACATTATGATATGACACAGCTCCTCTTCTCTGACGAGGAGCTTACTCATCTGCTAGCTTCGGTTAAAAAACTTGAAAAGAAAGCAACCGCGGGTCAAACAGAGATGAGTATCACAGCCCCGACAGCTCGACCTACAAAAATGCATGTCAAACGGCCTTCTAGAAGGCAGTTGCAGGCCCAACAGCTATCGGGGACACCAACATCTCGGCCAAATCCGGAGGCTGAGCAGTTCCACGAAGAAGTCTTAACAACATCCTCCATCGACTCTTTTATCCAGAGTCTCCACGAGCAGCTAACCACTGCCACCACCACTCCGCCTTCCACCATTCCAACATCTACCACTCCCTTCCTCCCCACATCCACGCAACCATTCACATCCACTTCTTCACCCATTTTTACGTCGGACTTCCCTTTCTCCATCCCTATGCCCGACTTCACCACCCTTCCATTTACTCCCGCAGTTTCCACCTCATCATTGTCGCTACCACCACTTTTCACATCTGCCACCACCCCGACACCGATGGTGACTACATCCACAGTCACTACGCAGCTCGGGGCATCATCAGTGTCTCTTCCGCAAGACACTAACACCGTCCCACACAGACCCCAGTCATCTCACCCTCCCGCTCCTGGGGTCCCTTTTACTAACATCGGTGAAGAATTCGGCCGTCAATTTGACGCTGTCTGAAACCTCCTCACCGATCCTTCTAACATATTAAATTCTATTTTTTCTTGTGTATAGGATTTATCACGACAGGTAACCAAGATCGACGAACAACACCGAGCCTTGCCTACCTTCCTCCAAGGCATCCAGCAATGACAGGACGAAGTGGCTAATCAAGTTGAGTACATCAACATCCACACCAACAACCTGCCGGACCTGGTCCTTGGAGCAACGCGTCAGTAAGAAGCTACAGCACAAACAGTCGATGAGATCTCCAAACAGACTCAACCTCTGCCAGAGAATCTCCGCAAGCTTGAGCAACATCAAGAGGCCCTGAGCTCGCGCTTGGCTACCATTTATGGAACACTTACGCAGCTACATCATCTCCAAGAGGAGGCAAATAACGATGAAACCCAACAGCTATGTGCCCAAGTCACAGAACTGACAACACGTCTCCTCTCCGCCGAGGGCAGATTCACAGACCTCAAAGAAGCCCACGATGCATTGCTCGAAAAACATGAGCATCTGCAAGTGGCTTTCGACGAGCTACAAGCCACTCATCGACGGTGTAAAAAGTCTGCCAACAAAAAGCAAACAGACGAAGCTGCGGATGACAAAGATGAAGAAGACGACGACTCCGACTCATCTGCTGACTCCAACAAAGATACATCTTCAGACGACAAGCATGATGACGGAGAAGACCCCGGGCATGTAGCAGGAACCTCCCAAAAAGGGTCCGACAAAGGTCACCAGGACAGTGACCATCACCCCAAGTCCCCACACAATGACAATGTCAACATGTCATATGGGGATCAATTCTTTGACTATTCAGCTATGGGGTCCATCGGGGAAGCTGCCAAGGACGCGGCCTACGCTGAGTTACAACAATGCATATTAGGAACCAGTGCCAGCCTGCCAAAAACCTCTACTCTCTTCTCTGCACCTTCTCCCCCTTACCAAGATGAGGCAGACCGAGTAAGTCTAGACACGGACGAGGATCTTGACTCGGCCTCTGACTTGGACGATAATCTAGAGGGCCATGTAGAGGCCTTCGAACAACCTGCTTCTCCTCCACCACAAGAGCTTCCCCCGCCACCTCCTCTGCCGCACAAAATGCACGACCTAGATATGGCAGCCATCTCTACTTTAGATGCTCAGGACATTTTTATACTGAACACTATAGTGGATGATGCAAAAGCAGGGGAAGACATAATCTATCATAACACCAAAACCAGGCGTAAGTTGACACGCAAAGATTTCCGTTGCATCCTATGACCTCGGTCCACGGTGCCAATGGCGATCTTTCGTGTCCTCCTCGCCAATTGTATAGAAACATATAGAAGTCACAAGTGGCAACAACCGGTTTTTAATGCTTCACCCGCTTTGTCTTTTTAGGCCTTTTATACAAAGACATACGCGAAAAATCGATTGAGCAGCTGCGTGTTGGTTTGGCAAGAAGGGCACGTTATCTTACACTGCCCTTCCAAGTCTCGGACCACTGGCTTTTTATGATCGTGGATACCGAGGCTCAGGATGCCAAAGTATACAACTTCTGTAGCACCGAGCTACCAGCCGGCACAATAAATTTCATAGGAGAAGCAGCAGGAGAAGCCAGGTGTATACCCTTCCGGCTTCTTAAATTAATCTGGGCTACACGCCCATCTCTTCGCCAAGACTGGAGCCAACCATGGTTCAAAATCATAAACCCTCCAGTCCAAGCCACCTAGGGATCTGGGGACACCGCTTTCTGCACCATCCGACACATCCAAGCACTAAACCAGGAAATCCCATTCAACGACCTGGTAGCTGAAGATTTTCATTCCCTACGAGGACGCTATGCCATGGAACTCATCTGTGATAGACGATTCTTCAACGACCCAACTATGTCACCAGATGATGTTCCTCGGTACCTTTTCTCAGCTGTCCAGCGACGACAACGGCGACCTTTCCGACAAGTTTTGAAAGAGTCAGAGCAGACCAAGTCGCCCGAGCAAGATAAAATCAAGAGCGATCCTGCTTACACCATCAACCCAACATTTCCTGATTTTGATCGCGATTCTTGTAAGGGTCTTAACGATCTTGAATTGCGTATCATTATGGCGTGACTCTCCGCAGACAAAGATGACCTGGTATTCATGTCTCGAGACATACTCGTAATGGCAGATTCACTGCGAGAGACTCTACAGGATAAGGGATCCCTTTCTGTCAGCCTCATGGCCGCCTACCAGTTTCTACTTGGCCAAACCAACCCAAACACATACATGGCGTCTCCATATATGAAAGATGATCTCCTAAAGCTAAAGAACTTCGGCACAACTGACGCACTGATCTCATATCTCCAACACACAACACCGAAGTTCATCATGTTACCCATCCTGTATCATGAGCATTGGATTCTCCTGGCAACAAACCTCCCAGACGGAACAACCAAAATATACAACAGTTCCGACAGCCAGTTCAATGCTCGACAGCGACACTACGTCGTGACGCCAAAGATGCCAACAAAAGTAGTGGCAAAGGAGTGCGCCGAGAAATTAATCGATTTTCTGAGTCAGCATACAAAGGCGTACGACAAAGAACATTTCCATCGCCCCGCCTTCTGCCACAAATGCCCCTAGCAAATACGACAATCGAATGATTGCGGCTTCCACGTCCTCTACTGGATGTACACCATCGTTGTTCTTCAAAGACCAGTAGAGGAAATGACTGACGTGGACTACCACGCTTTACGAGGACAGTTCGCATCCAATCTACTTCGTTCCCCAGGGGAAAATGAAGATTTACCTTAACCCGCGGCCGTTGTCCTAATGACTTCTCACCCTATCACTTTGCCACTCTACGGACAGAGTGCGTGATAAGTTAGGGGGGTGCATTAGACAAGGGCGAGGTATCAATTTCTACACTCCTCTTTCTATCTAACACTTTCCATACAATTCCTTATTCTTAAAATCCTTTTTACTTAATTTCTTCTTCAAAAATAGTCACCTCAACTAACTCTAGAATCATGTTAGTCCCTATAAGTAAATAGCACTTAGACATCGAATGGCGATTTATCAATTTCCACCCACTAGTGATTTCATATTTTTGCTTCAATTCTTCATCTGACTCTCCACAGGTCAAAATCAAGGTAGAAATAAGCCAAGATCTCGAGGATGAGAGGGAAATCAGGCAACTTCCAAATCAAAAAGTTCTGCAAGTGGACCACAAACCAAATAAGTGCACGTTGAAAAACTTTAAGAATAGCTTTCCTCTCTTCAAAATAAAAGAGGCTCGGCCGCCCAAAATAAATCCTCAAAAATCCCAAAACCCAAGCCTGTGAGTCATTGAATAAAAGCCAGAGAGAAGAATAAAATTATGAGAGTTGTGCCACGCATAAGGATCTATACGAAGAACTGACGAAGGTCTCACCCGGCCGGCACATTCCGCTGCCCTCACAAAGGCAGATGTGTCGTGCCCGGTAGTGAAACCCTAAAGTTTCTAAGTATATGAAAGGCTCATAAAGGACTCGCCCGGCCGGTACATTTAGCTGCCCTCATAAAGGCAGATGTGTCGTGCCCGGTAGTGAGATTCTAAAAAGCATAGACAGCCCCTCCCCCACTTGAAGGGGGAGCTACACTTCAAAGCCTTTAGCCAACCCTCATACCCTCTCTAACTTCCAGTAGTTTTTTTTAGAGAGGTATAAAGTTGATTAGAGTCAACAACAGGCACAAAATAAGGTGGTCCCAATGCAAACTTTGAGATACGGGAAGAACCTGAAATCCAAGCAACTCTCGAAATCTGAAAGAATCAAGGCATGCAATAAGACTTGATATGACCCCCGGGGAACTCAGGTCAAGAATTGAAGCAAGAGTATGGAAATCCTAAATAAAATCACCTCGCCATTACATGTCTCAGCTCTATCTAACTTGAGGACAAGCTAGACTCTAAGTTAGGGGGGGTAATAACCTCCTATTTTAGTCGATTATCTTAGTCTTTTTCTTTAGTTTTCCATACTCTTTTTTTACGTTTAAACTATACATTATCCTAATTTTACCCCTTTTTGTAAATAAACCATCAGACTAACTTTTTCCTTTTATATATGCAGAAAAAGCACAAAAAAATCATAAAAGAATAACCCAGCCTCAAGACCGAGTGGATTCAAATGGTCCCAAGACCACATGAAGCCAAACGGTCTCGAGACCGCATGTAGTCAAACGGTCTCAAGACCGCATGAAGCCAACCGGTCCCGAGACCGCATGGAGTCAAACGGTCCCAAGACCGCATGAAGCCAACTGGTCCCGAGACCGCATGGAGTCAAACGGTCTCAAGACCGCATGGAGTCAAACGGTCTCAAGACCGCATGAAGCCAACCGGTCCCGAGACCGCATGGAGTCAAACGGTCTCAAGACCGCATGAAGCCAACCGGTCCCGAGACCGCATGGAGTCAAACGGTCTCAAGACCGCATGAAGCCAACCGGTCCCGAGACCGCATGGAGTTCAAACGGTCTCAAGACCGCATGAAGCCAACCGGTCCCGAGATCGCATGGAGTCAAACGGTCCCAAGACTGCATGAAGCCAACCGGTCCCGAGACCGCATGGAGTTCAAACGGTCCCGAGACCGCATGAAGCCAACCGGTCCCGAGACCGCATGGAGTTCAAACGGTCTCAAGACCGCATGGAGTTCAAACGGTCTCAAGACCGCATGAAGCCAACCGGTCCTGAGACCGTATGGAGTTCAAACGGTCTCAAGACCGCATGAAGCCAAACGGTCCCGAGACTACATGGAGTTCATACGGTCTCAAGACCGTTTGAAGCCAAACAGTCTCACAGTCCAAACGGTCTTGAGGCCCCAAACGGTCTTGAGGTCCAAACGGTCTCCAAACTGTTTGGACTCCACTCAAAGCCTATAAATAAGACCCTAAGGGTCCTCCAAAAGGGAGATCTCCCAGACGCCCAAAGGCTGCCCCTCTAGTTCCAGAACAATTCCATCCTTCGTCCATTGCCCCAAGGCTGTCAGTTTGAGATCCACGTTTCATCATCAAGCTACCTTCTCTCTCTCTCAACAGCAAAGAAGGTGGGAAGAGAAGATCCTTCATCAAGGAAACCACGAAGTGCGAAGATCATTGCTCTCTTCACCAAGGGTTCAACCTTCCCTCCTCCGTGGAGATGACGTTCTTCCTTTCTCTTCTCGCCTCCTTCTTTGTCCTTGACATGAGCGAGTAGTCTCATTCACTAGGGTGCGGGGAGTAGCCCCGCTACCCATGTTTTCATTTCATGCAATGTAATTCAATTGTTTGCAAATGAGATACTCTCCTTTTCAGTTCAACATCAATCGTTTAATGAATGCTAGTTGCTTGATCATCAACTTGTGTTACTTATTATCTTTCGGTATGAATTGTCTATGTTTGTACCCTTAGATCTGAATATTGATTGAATTTTGGTTTTAGATGTATGTAGTCACCATATGTCTGTTTCGGTATCTAGGAGTGCTTTCATGAGTGGAGTAAACTCACCCCCCATCGTTGCACTTCCATACTATGAAATGGAATCAGTTGACGTATGGAAGTGCAACCTTGGTAAGGTCGAGGAACACATTTCATGAAGGAGTAATGCAAAGCAAGTGACGATTCATTATGGAATGGCTGGCGTTGCAATACTCCACACTTCTCGTAGCTAGTTATCCGAAAGGAAGCTAGGACTACAAGATACTAACTGATTTGACTCTCTTTGCAGGTTGTTTTATTATGTTGCATGTCTTGATCCATGTGTAGTGGTGTGAAACCCGATAACATCCTAGTGGTTTTTAATCATTGTTTACAACCTTAATTTCTACTGTCTTGCTTTACTTTCCTTACACTTAGCTTAAAACCAAATCAAACTTTCGATCTAAATATCAACTGTTAAGTAGTTAAGTACGAATAAAACGTTTTCCATCTTGATTACATCAAGACCGTTGTCCCGAGGATTCGACCCTTAACTATACTACGATAAGACTTCCGCGTGTCCTAGCATACGTGGGTGGAGATCTTACCATAGTACTAGCAAGGCTAAACTTAGGGATTCATCATCTCTAGGATTTTTAGTGGCGTTGCAAAACTCCATCAAAAATTGGCGTCGTTGCCGGGGAATTGAATGGAGGATTAGCCTTTGTGTTCAGAATTGAGTATGTTACATTTGACATATGATTTCAATATTATTCAAAGTATATTGGTCATTGCTTCAATCAAGAAGAGATCAATGAGGTTAGAAATGAGTGGATAATGTGTGTTCTTCAATATATGTTAAATTGTCTAACATGAGTGGGTGGTGTATTTTTTTTTGAACATCGGTTGCCATCATATTAATAAAGGCCATACGGAATCTACATAGATGAAGATTCTAAAAGGGCACAACAGCCAGAAAGGATGAAATACATCAACATTTAACAGATGAGATTGGATACTGATAAGACACTTCAGTTTGGATTCCTCCCCAAATAGCTCGCCAAAGGATCTTCTAACCGGAATCAAACCACAATCCTGGGTAGTATCTGCGTAGTAGGTACTTCCTCCATCAAGCCAAGACCACGCAAGATTCTTATATGTGTATACACCATCCAACCTTCGTGAAAGGATCAGCAAAAAGCAGCACCCAAAACAACCGATCACAACAGAAGAAAGGGGGGAAACCCCAATCATAATCGAGGCACAAGGGGAAACCCACTACCCGGTCACCTTCACTACGGAAGGACAACAAACCTTTATTAAAAAGGACTGACAAAACGCCACCCCGACATGCAAACACCGGCAGAAAAACTGCCCTAACCTAAGAACTCAAACCTGTAAAGAAAATGAGAACACAAAAAGAGGAAAGGGGGCTCGAAGCCAGTAGATCTGTCGAGCAGTAAGACACCAACACTACTTCAGATCCAAAGACCCGGGTAGAGGTTGCAGCTGCAACATAGCCCTCTCAAACCCCTTTGTACGCAAAACCAGCCCAGACTAGGGTTGGCGCTTCGCACAAAAGAACCGGGCAAGAGGAGAAGAAGACGAAGCTGGAAGCCTCCGGCCTGAAGCAGATCATAGGAAACGAGCCGAGGAGAAGACCCAGGGGGAGAGGGGTGGCGGCCGACCATCGCCGAGGCCCCCTCCCCCGAGTCCCAAGCCGCAACTGCCTCGCCCTAGATCGTGAATTGTATGTTCTTCATCATATGACAAATGTATGAAACTTATATAGTTATAATTTAATTTGACTCTAGAGTGTGTTATGTAGCCAAAAAGTACTTCTTTATATGATTTATTTATAGGGATGGTTATAAATAAAATTCAATTCAATCTTTTTATAAGGTTCAATCCAAATTATGTTCACTTGTGTGGTTTTGTTGACATTTAAAAAAGTATAATTCATTATTTATTAGAAAATAGTCAAGCATCAACAAATTTATCAATTAAAATGATTCGACTGGAGTCAGTGTATTGTAATTTAGTAAAATTTCTACTTAAATACAACAATTGATGATATATTGTAATAGATGTGTTCCTACTTTATAAGCACTCTTATTACAACATGTTTTCTTAGTGAACTACACCTTGCAACACATATTGTACAAATCACATATATTACAACAAACACAACACATGTTGTACAAACCACCCCTATTACATGAGGTGTGTTTAGTAAACAACAACATTAAACACATGTCATATAGACTACATATATTACAATAGGTGCAACACATGTTGTATAAAGTATTTCTATAACATTAGGTGTTTTTAGTGAACTACAACATACAACAACTATCATATAAAGTACATATATTAAAATAGATGTGACACCTTTTGTATAAATCACCTCTTATAAGATCACACGATCTAATCCAACAGTTGAGACATGTTGTACAAGGGAAAAAATAAGCATTATAGCAAGCATTTTCTGTAGCACATGAATTTACCAGATTTGAAATGAGAGGAATAATAAGATTTGTGGAAAATGAGATTTTTTTTATAAGGTATGTATAAGTGTAAAGATATATGTTGATAGCCTTACTTGGGCTTTCTTTTCTAGTACGTTTTTTCAGTTTGTTTTGTTATACAATGTACATAAACTACTTTCCACGTTATCAGTAAAGAGAGTCCCACCCTTTTGATGGATAAAGAAAATAGATTCCCATTAAATCATTTTTGATACGACACGTCTCTCTTGAATAGTACGTTATATAAATTTCCCCATTAGGTATGTGACATTTTTTATTTCTTGTTTGTAGAAAAAGTCAAATAAAAGCTAAATC
The DNA here is from genome assembly GCA_963693085.1 of Alisma plantago-aquatica. Classification (NCBI taxonomy): domain Eukaryota; kingdom Viridiplantae; phylum Streptophyta; class Magnoliopsida; order Alismatales; family Alismataceae; genus Alisma; species Alisma plantago-aquatica. The sequence goes on from OY856411.1 coordinate 45,285,742, forward strand.
TGATGTTTTTACAACTCTAGGCATTAACATAAATATATAGCTGAATATTCTGTCTACATGTTGATTTTAATGTCAATATTAGGGTAATAAACAGTATGCTGACGGATATATGTAGGTATGCTCTTTATGTGATTGCTTACTAGCAGTATGTGCTTAAGCATTAGGGCTATAAACAATATGTCTTAAAAACCCCTATGCATGCTCCGGTGAAGGTCGTCACGTAATGGCTCGGGGCAAAATGGTTAAGCCTTAAACATATGTCGGTCATCAATACATGACGATAAACCACCTCCCTCTTTTATGCGCAAGTTGGAAGTTCTTAGGCATGTGTTTTTTAGTAATCAAGGTTTCGACGAATGTAGTTTGAATAAAATCTGATGATCTCAAAGAGAAATATTTGTTGCTAATAAAAATAAAGACTTGTTGTTTAAAGTTCAAGTTGCACACTTTTCGTAAGTAACCCGAGATGCCTCGGCGAAGCAAGGCGTATTATTAATTATAGATCACAACATAGCAGTACATTAATGGGCAATATAGCCAACTGCACAACAGACAGTGCATTATAGACTCATGCAATACAAATTGAAATTATTAACAATTAAGACACTCCACACGTTGCACACACGTACTTGACAACTTCTTATTTGTGGAATAATTAATTTTTAGAGGGCCAAACGGTAGTGTCACACGGGGAACAGTCCTCCTTAGCGATGTCGGTTATAATGACATTGGTGTTATAGATGCCCCCGCCGCTCCAATTGGCCGGGAGGGCGTTCTGGGCCACTACCCGTCTGTTTCCGTTTCCACTGGGGACCAGCACACGTATATCCAACGCACCCTGCGGCACCTGGACCTGGTTGTCCCAAACCGCGCCATGGTTCCTTCTCAACGGGACCCACTTGTTTGTGCCGACCTGCCATTCCATGCAAGAGGTTATCAGAGAAAGAAAGAGCACGATGATATATAAGATCAGTGGAGTAACTTGAACAAAGAAAACCTGAGCAATTTCAACACCGATGATGTCTGTCTGATCTCCTTGGTAAAGGAATTCGATGGCTAAGTAGTTAGGGTTAGTGCTGCTTTCATCAACTTTCACGGACATGGATCTACCATACTGACACAAGTCCCTGTTAATTAATCCACGGGTAAGTATTTTGGGTGACTATGCTAAATGAAAGTTGGTAGATTTAGTAGTGGCCATATGCATGAAGAGATCACAGCCTCCACCAGTTAACAATAGTTTACCTTTTGTACTCTATGTTTACGTTGCCTAGTAGTCTCAGAGCCGCCTCTTTGCCTGGCTTGGCCAAGGCAGAGAAAGCCTTCGTGGAGAGGACGAATGCTGTTTGGGCATCACCACCAGAACTCGTCAGGACGACCTTGACGCTGGTTGAGTCGCAGAGATCAGTGTTGAGGCACCGAATCTAAACATGAGCAACATCACCGCAATTTATCAATCTGAATATTTTTCTTCATAGAAATCAAACACAGAATTACCCATTTCAATATATACCTTGTAGCATGCTCCACATCCAACTCCTTCCCTGTAAAGAGCAGGACTCCCGTCTGCAACATAACCACCCCAGCTGAGCGGCAAAGCCTGGTCCTTGTACCCGCAAGATCCTCCTGGACAAGAAAATCACTCAGAGTAGTAGTTTACCCAAAGTCAGGGAGTGATCTTTCGTTGATTATCATATTTTACATATGATATTGGTATATATGTTCAACCAACCAACCTGTTATGGTGCCCGGATTGTCTCCAAAGAACTTGGCTTGCGACTGGTGTATGCACCGGTCACAGAGGCCCGCTGCAGAGGAGACAAGGAGGGAGAAGAGAAACAAGCAGCTAGTAATGGAGGAACCCATCGTGGGGAGGGAAGCAGAGTAGTCAAGGCGATCTGGATGTGTATGTTGAGCAAGAGGTGATGGGAGTTCTCGAGGTTGTGTTGTTGCTATTTATAGTGTCGTGCGTGAAAACGGACGTGGGGTCAATTTAGAGTAGTTGGCAAAAAATGAAACCATGGGAATTGTTGCGCAAATGAGAAGCTAAAGAATTTTATCCCCAAGTTTCTTCAAATACCATCCAAGCTCTAAAATATAGATATAAACGCTATCATCAAGATCGCACTGGATAACCATTGATGACCAGACATGTGATCGGTCAATTTCTGAAGTCATTTCACCAAACAAGTCACCAATTTTACCTTGACGAAGCCACCTGGACCTTATAATGTTGTCGCTATGCGCGCGCGTCCGTGTCGCGGCATCACTCCTCTATCTCGCCGGTCAAGTTAAAACCTGTTGTAGTTTTTTCTATCTATTTCGGAGAACTCCGAATGCTGAAGAAATTATACCCACGATTTGTTTACTCCAAAGCTGCAACCCCGCCATGCGAAACTAGACACAAACGTGGGCCCTACCCTAATCACCGTTCATCAACAATTGTATGATGTTGATACAGTTATAAAATTTATTTTCTATTAGAGAAGCAGTGGCAAAGAATTAGAGCACTAATTCAAATCGATGTAGAAGCTGATAGAAAATCCTCCGGAAAGTTGAGGATAGAGTGCAGCTCCACGAACAGGTGATGTTTATTGACTTGTTTATGATTTATGTGCCGTTACATAGAACATCAGCAAGTGTAATTAAGTTTATGGTTTGAGAGCAGCAGAACAGAAAGTAAAAAAAGTTAATAACTCAGACCAGATAATTCATTGAAAAATTAAACATGATACTTAAATAATTCAGTGGCTCACAATCCTACTGGACAAGAGACACTATTCTTGTCGATCAGTCACAAACCTATAGAAGACATTCCGCTCGTGTTGATGATGACAGATGAAGACGTTGAATAATTTACAGGACCAGCGTAATCTAGCGATTAGAGGGACCATCACCCAGACAGATTGCGTCTTTAAAGAAGAGGGAGGACGAACTCACTTCACATAGGTGAAAACTCACCACATAGCAATTCAGGAGGGACGAGAGTAAGGAACCGCTTTAGGGTTTGCAAAACATCATAACAAACATTGATGGTTGATGTTCGTGAGTTGTGTTTAACCTTAATGAGTAGAGACTTCTTTATAGTTGTTCACGTCTCAAAATCCTATTCCTATTAAGACGCGGTCACATGATCGTTCTTGTTAGATTGAGGAAAATATTACAACACAAATAGTTTAAACCCGGTTCAGAAAAAAATAATTAATTAAAATAATAAATAATTATGTAGTTGTATCTTTTTCCAATAAAAAGACAAAAGATGAAAGACAATTCTCAGACCAGGCCAGACGAGGTCAGGCATGGCATGGTACGCATACATACGTGCATGTGTGTTGTGGTCACCACACCCACTAAGAAGGTGAGCATACTCTCCCCTAGGACTCTTTGGACACTAGTGTCACATGTGATCCTACATATACAGACTATAAAAGCTCTAGGAGTGAGAAATGTGGGACTAAATCTCTTCCCATTTGCATAAGACAACACACTAATTTTTTCAATTTGTACTAGGTGCAGTACATTGGGCTTAGCCCATGGTAAATACATGTCTGTAGCAGTCATATATCTAGCAATCCCCCATAAAGTCTAATGTGTAGTATGCTCTATGAATCAGTTCCCAATATTGTACTTTCAATAGATACCTTTCCATTTTAATCTAATTGATTCATCCAACTATGATCCCCGTAGGAACTAGGTGAACAAAAGCCTTGAACCTAAACCTTGGGTGCAAGAGTATAGGTTGCTAACAACACAATAAATACATGACAGAAAATAAATTTGATGCATTAAGACCGTGCATCCAAAAGATATATCATGATTGATATCAAATAACAACCTAACTCCCCAGTTGTGTCCTACACAATATCAATCATTTAGTTGGAGTCTCCAAGGATGTAATGCTAACATCCTGTCCTAAGACTTGACATCATTCAGAGACTAATCTCTTACTAACATGTAGTCATGACAATAACATGTTTCCCAGGGGATAGACACACAGATACAAGAAGCATCAAATAAATTACATAGTGTCATATAATTTACCCGATAACTTATTATTATCAAATTGAATCCAATTTGTGGGATTTCCTCTCAATTGGATTGGGTTACTACTACCCTCAAACAATAAGGGGTTTCAGTCCCATCCCCAACATGGATTTCTCCACTAAGGCCAAGTTAAGACCTTTAGTGAAAAGATCAACTATATCATCTTTGGTAGTGACGTAGTCCACAACCACAGACCCATTAGGAGCTAACTCCCTTACAAATTTGAGTCTAACTTGGATGTGTCTACGTTATTTTTGAATATGCTTGAAACTCTTTTTTTATATTATCTATGGTTGTAGTTCTATCACAATGGACTAGAATTGCAGGAAGTGGCTTGTTTACCATGGGTAAACTAGACATCAGTTCATGTATCCATTCAACTTCCAATCCACTTTCATCTGAAGTACACAACTCAGTCTCAAAAGTTGACCGAGATAATTTGGTATGTTTCTTAGACCTCCAGGAAACAACACCTCCTCCCAATAGGAATATATATCCTAAGACATCATTACTCTCAGAGTTCATTGCAATCTAGCTTGCATCACTATAGCCTTCGACTGCAAAAGGATATTTTCCATAATGTAGCCTAAGAGAACAAGTTCCCTTAGTATACCTTGAAACACAGTCAAGAGCTTTCCAATGGGTGTTGTTAGGACAACTGGTGTATCTACTTAACTTGCTTATGGAAAATGCAATGTCTGGACGTGTGTAGTTCAGAAGATACATCAAACTTCTAATTTTGAGAGTCTTATATTTGAGACATTCGAACTCCAGTTACATTCTTGAATAAGTCTTTAGATGAATCATTTGGTGTCTAAATAAGTTAATATCATGTATATTCTAACCTCTCTAGAATCTTCTCAATATAGTGAGAATGAGAGGGAGTTTTACCATCACTAGACCTTGTGATTTTAAGCCCTAAAATCAGATCAGCTACACCCATATCCTTCATCTCAAACTTTCTATACAAGAATGACTTAGTCCCAATTACTACTTTCATATCAGAACCAAAAAGGAGGATATAATCTACATATAGGAAAAACAAAATGAATCCATCGTTGACGATTTTATAGTAAACAAATTTATCAAATTCATTAGAAACAAAACCAAACTATGATATCAAAGAATCAAACTTATCATGCCATTGCTTAGGGGCTTGTTTCAAGCCATATATTAACTTAACAAGTTTACACACTCTAAACTCATTCCCACAATCTATAAATTCCTCAGGTTGTTCCATGTAAATATCCTCTTGGAGATCGCCGTGTCAAAACGTGGTCTTCACATCCATCTGATTCATAGAGATATTATAAATGGAAGACAATGCTATAAACACTCAGATTGTTGTCATACATGAAACAAGAGAATATGTATCAAAATAATATATTCCTTCCCTTTGTGTGGAACCTTAGCAACTAACCTAGTTGTATACTTATTGATAATCTCGTCAGCATTAAGTTTCTTCTTAAAGATCCATTTGCATTCAACCACATATCATCTAGGAGGAAAATCCACTAATTTCCTAGTTCCATGCATGAGAATTGATTGGATTTCATTGTTAATAGATTCTTTCCAAAACATAGCTTCTGGAGAATCCATAACTTGTTTAAATAAAATCATGATTATCCTCAATATTTTAAGTGAGAAACTCACTTCCAAAATCCTTGGATGTCCTTGGCCATTTATTTCTCCTTAGCTTAACCATTTATTTAGAATCATCAGATTCAAAAATAGTTTGTTCTGAGTCATCTCCCACATTTGTCATCATTTCGATGTTCTTAGAAGTGGAACTTGTGGTGAATGAATCATCTTGAGATACTTCATTAGGAACACTAAATTTCTTGGGAAATACATCCCCAAAGTATGTAGCATCACGTAATTCTATAATTGTATTAACCTCAATGCCTAAGATATCATATTTTACAATCAAGAATCTATAGGTATAACTTGTCTCTACATAACCCAAGAAGATGGCATCAACCATTTTTTGTCCCAGTTTCATCCTTTTGTGTTCATAGACAAGTAACTTAGCAAAGAATTCCCACACTTGAAGATATTTCAAACTCAATTTTCTCCCTCTTTGTAACTCAAATGGACTAACTTCTACATGTTTATGGGGAACTCTATTTAGAATATTGCAAGTTGTTTTCAATTCTCCCCCATAAATGAAGTTGGGTATACCTGAGGTTTGGAATAAGGTATTGACCATATCTATCAAGGTTTTGTTTTTACGTTCCACAATCCCATTAGATTGTGGTGAATAAAGAGTGGTAACTCACAACCCACAAGCCCGAGACCTTACCCAGACCGGCCACCAAGGAGGTGAAGATACTCTCCTCTAGGACCCTTTGGACACTAGTGTCACATGTGATCCTAGATATTAGGACCATAATAGTTCTTGGACCAATGTTGGACTAAAGCTCTTCCCATTTGCACAAGACAACACACTACCTTTTCCTTCATCTACTAGTTGCACTACATTAGGCTTGTTGCATGCTAAATAACATGGCTATAGAAGCCATATAACTAACATTGTAACCATATAATTTTCTTTGCTGACCAAATGGGTTAATTAATGAAGTAACGCTAACCAACCATAATATTTGAAATTGTTCTATGTATGGACTTATCTTGAATTCTGTCACAAATCAAGCATTACCAATGTGAAACACAAGAAGCATCAAACATGCATACATGTTATGGATGACATTGTTTGAACAACAAAAAACATTTTTCTATACATGAAGATTTTTTTGCAGACATGGAACTTCAGTTTAAAACAACTCACTCCAGCTAACTAATGTCTAACTAGTCTCTCTAGTTAATGCACTTTTAACTCCACAATTGTTGGACCCTACGTAATTATATTGTATAGGAATAATGTTGTTGTAATTAATTCATTTCCAACTATCATACTATGACATATTCATCCTATTCTACATTTTCATTTTTGAGTAACCATAGCTTCATTACATGTATCCTTGTGCCCCTTCTCTATCTTTGGAAATCAACTCCATCAGTATTTTCAAACATGTTGTAGCTATGTAGGTATCCCTTGGGACTTTTAGAAACCACTTTGCAAGTTTATCATCCATTCCATTTGACTCTCTCCCTATATTCATGACATCTAAGGTATGGATGTTCTTTTAGTAGAAGTAAATTATTTGAACTGGGGTTATATACTTGTTAGGACTTTATGATATTGTTTTGAGGAAATATAAAACTAGCTTTCAATCAGTAGTGACTTCACACTTTCCTCTATAGAAGTTGGATATTAAACTCATTCCTCTGAATATAGAAAGCAACTCACCTTCTAGTGGATCATAGCCATGGTGCCTACAAGCTCCTCCTACCCATTGACCTTGATTGTCCCTGACAAAAGAGTTTGTGAATAATGTGTTTGATGGATTGTGTAGAGCAATGTCAATTGAAATTTGTATCCAAACCCTATAAGATGGTATCCACCTCACCGGTTGTAAGGTCTTATGCCTCAATTATTGTCACTTTTTGAGTCTTCAATGTTATGTACATAATGTGTTTTAGACAGGATGAGGAGAGCCAAGAAACTTGTGACTGTTACCTAATTAGAGTTCTTACTGTGATATTTGATTTCCAAAGTTCATTAGGAAAAGACTACAATAGAAAGAGTCAAAGTTACATTGGGTCTTCCAAACTTAAATTTTGAGTGAGTGAAACTACAACCCATATCATCATTAGGAAACTTGGCTTCAACTTATTCAATAGAGTCAAAGCCATCAATTTCTCTAGTGGTATATACTTGCTATGGGATGATAACACCTATCATGTATAAATTATCCAACAACATATGCAATACATTCATTGCCTCATTAACAACACCATGATATTGCCTTCTCCAGTTACTTTTCTCATGGTTGACATGATTGAGCTACCTATTGGGTGGCATCTAGCTGTTAGAAGGGTAGACTTACACATGAAAATAATAAAAGAGGAAGGATCATCATTTGAAAGCTTTAAACGATAATAAAACAATAATGACATCATGTTGTATGCACTTATATCATATTATACATTACTAAATAGAGCAACACTTTGACCTCTAGAAGGAGGAATTCAATTAGCACATTTGGTGAGCTGAAATCCATATGACTCACAACCATTTCTTGCCTGCACTACTCACATGATTACTGAACTAGGTCAATTACTTCATACTGTCCTAGTTCATCTATGTGGCATGTCCCAACTCATTTTTTGGGGCTATGTATCCAACTAAGATAGTACCCATTTATGCACGAATTACCACACATCACATTCCCATATGATAATGTCATGTGCCTTCCTTCCCTAGACTTGTTACCCACTATAATTGGTGGTTAGCATGCATCCAGATTTTGTACCCCATCTATACTAGTAGTGTTGAATATCGCATGGATTATGATCATGTACTTCAGATATAGATGTTGAAATATGCCTTACCCAAACAAGATAGGGAAAAAGGTGACCATACAAGAACTTATCCACGTTTTCTATTTCCAATAGAAGTGGAAGGAAGACTCAAACATTAAGAAATGACACATAGTAGTAGGGGCATACCAATTGTTGATAGGGAAAAACAATCTATTTAACACCATCAGCAAAAAAATGAGTTTCCATAACATCTATACTATGTCAAGTGATTAGTAGTTGATAATTTACTAATAGGTAATCAAAATTATAGGTTGTTTTGAAATTGTTAGAAAAATAGATGCCCTAATTTAGAGAGTACAAAAACCCTTGATTTTATGGAAATAATCAGTGTATGTTTGGAGTTGCAAGTTAGAAACTTCAATCCTCTTCTAAATCTAAAAGAATGTTTCCAAAATTTGGCAACCAAAAGCAATTCCTAGCCAAGTTATTTCCATGCTAGTAGGTGCACCTCCTGAAAATACAGTCAAAATGAATGTGAATGTTGCTATCATATGCAAACCCAAGGTTTAACTAGGCATGACTTTAAAATGTCACAAAGGACAAGTTGTTCATATGGCATCCAAAACTTTTTTGAGCAACTAGGATGTGTTTCCAACTGAAGCATGCAATATCGAGTCATAAATTATCACTGGATCTTAGCATCATGAAGAATCTCATCAAACCGTTTGATCGGTACCACCTTAGAATAGTAGAATTTATGAGGATGTGTACCCGCATATTAAGGTATGGAGAGCATTCTATATGTTCTAGGTTATCAACATAAATTTATTACAAGTAGCCCAAACTTGGAGGACCAGGGAAGGTAAATTGTGTTGATTTGGAAGTTACTAACATTATGAAAAGAAGAACATATATGTGAAATTAGTGATAAGTTCAATTACATGGTACAAAGTGGTATCATTGGACTCCACGACCATCTTAAAATTGGGAAATACAAAATACAGAGGATATTTTTCTGGATCAACATTCTGGTTGGATGAACTCCAAGGAAAGGGAGTGTTTTGACATTTTGGAATATTTTGGTCCAGAAGGAAGCACAAGTGATGGGGATAAACTATCCAAGAAAAAAAAATAAAGGTGGAAATTATTGCATTTAAAAACATGGATGAAGAAAATCGAGAGAATATGGAGTGAGGAAGTGGAGGAGGAAGATAGGGGACGAAGTGTAGGAGGTTGGGAGAAGAAAAAAAGGTTCTGTAGAATTAGAAAGAAAACATAGAGTTTGGGAGAACTGGAAGTGGAGGAAGAACCAGGGAGAATGGGGACTGAAGGAAATGAGGAAATGGAGAATGCGGATGAAGTGAAGGAAATAAGAAGAAGAAATAAAATAGGAGAAAAAAAGGGGAAAGGGGTACCTAACGTCGGAGGAGATGACTGCAGGGTGAAGGAGGTGTCTTTACAGCGCCAGCTGGGGATTCTAGCGAAGCGGCAGCTACTGGATGTGGCAGCAACGGCGGCTGTTGTAATCCTCGGCGGCTGCTAGCAGCTGTTGTCCTCCTCGACGACTGCTTTCTACTGCTGGGGGAGCTAACCTTGGGGGGCTGATGCTGCCAGTCATTGGTTTTTGTGGGTCTTCAATGCTGGAGATGGGCGAGGGGGGGGGCGGGGAGTTTGCCGATGGGTGATGAATATTAGATTCTAGATGGCAATGCGGTCGAGGAGAAGCCGGCGGAGGGAGCAGGGGGTGGGGGGTTCATGCCCTGGGGGACCGACACGTGACTGGGGAGTGCGTGAGGAGGGGGATGTGGTTTGGAGGGTTCCTTTTTCGTGGGTTTGACCGCCTTTGAGGGGGTGCATCCCTCTATTTTTTAATTAACTAGCCAAAAACCCGTGCGATGCACGAGCTCGAAAATAATTAAATTTTTAAACATTATATTTGATTGCAAAATCAGCAGCGATGCATCATATTAATGATGAAAGATTGAGATCATTACCGGCCAAACCATCATACAATCATTGCTTCTTAAATAAAATAAGATGTTAATATACACACACGAGTTGAGAACTCATTTGCGAGGATAGAGGCTATATGCACGATCACTCTTTCAGTCATATTGGATATCTAGAAAAATTATAACTGTACACATAACCATACGACCAAACATCACTAAAGATAACCATACAACCTGCAATTGAATAAAACCACTATATTTGGTGAGAGTTTGGATTAGTTTTACAAAACACTGAAAACATATTACAATGACAGTTGTACATATTGCTTATGGTTTCTCCACTTAACTCATGCTAGTGTGAGGAGACAAGAAAAACCATCATACGACTGGTTTGTATGATTACTAATAACTTAGATTTAATGTAAAACTTTACATTCCAGATCATCAGAATGATACAATGATTCATATGTAATTATAGCAAAGACCACAGAGAGACAATTTCCTTATGAAGAAATTCTTTCTTCCCATATGCAGTCCCAGATTAGTCATTATCCCCCAAAGCACCCAACGATTTAACCTAGTGGAGCGATTCCTGGTGGCAACCTCATCAATGCTTTAAAATATCCTCACCATGCTTATATTCAACATACGCCTTATGTTACTCTTCTTCCTCATGAATTAGTGTTACTTGATTTTTTCTTCACCATAATTTACTTTCTTCTTTTCTAATTTTTCCTACATAGTGCATAACCCAGCTTATTGATTAATGAATAACTAAATACCCAGTGAGTATCATATGTACAAATAGTGATACATATGTCTATGATTCGGAGAATGATGTGCAACAAAAATGCATCATAAATTTAAAAAACTAGTATGCAATAACAAACTATGAAAAACATGGTTAAATAGAATTCATTTTAATGAAGAGACCTACAATTACCACAAGTGTCAAGTAGAGGCTGTTGGTATGTATGCCCTGAGAGCCAATCATGTGATGATTGGTGGGATACATTAAGATTGATTTGATAAACATCAAAGGCAAGCTTCCAATTCATTCTGGTTCAGTCATATGAGATAGTGATAGAATAGATTGAATGTCTAGAGAATGACAGTACTCAATGACGTATGCTTTCAGGTTGAGGATCTGGACGATGAGATCATACGGATGCTAAGAGTTTGTACATTCTTGTTATGTCCCTAGTCGGATATCATTGTGGAAGGTAGATAGACAACAATGACACACAAGACTAGATTGTGGTGTTGGTTGATGACAGAATCTCATTAGTCATGATATAGAGATATCAAACCAAACACATAGGTACTTGTTAGAGAACAAGGGTACCAGACAGACCCACCGTGAGTTTGACACATGGAACCATGAGATGGTAGTCACAGTCAGTACTCACAGTGATGGTGGTGAGTGTGATTCTTTGACCTGAAATCACTGCACTCAACACATGTCGTTGGGTACACTTTGACATCATCAAACGCAGTCCTGAAACATGGGTTGTTATAAAGGTGATGATTGGGTGGCTTTGACACATGGGGCTTTTGAGGGGTGAGTGATAGATATGGGATTTGTCCCTCCTGAGGGAGTTTGATATCCATGGCCACTTGATATATAGGATTGAGAAAGGCGTGTACATATGTGTGAATTAGTATATGATACTGATGTCATACATATCTCTTCCAGTCTACTCTGAGATCAAGGAAGTGAATGAACATTGACAGGATGATTGTTCCATGCCTCGAGTTTATTCGGGATAACAGTGACAAAGGAATTATACATTCGCTGTAACACCATTCACGGATTGTAGGATGAAAGTTGTTCTCCAACTTTCTACTTTCACTTGGGTAGCACTGATGTGTGACTAGGCACCGCTCTTTGCTTGTGAAGTCATAAGTGTTATGAACTTTCACTGCCAACGTGAAATGGACCTGTAGGGTCACACACATAGGATTTAACCTGGAAGAGGAGTTTTGTCCACAAAGCAATGTTTAGATTGATTACTAAAGGAGTTTAGTAGTTCAATTAAACACTCAATCAGTCGATGGCTCAATATTGTATGGTTCAAGGTGTTGGACACATTGATTGGAGTGTCGGATTGATTGAAATCGCATTTGACTGATTTTGCCCAACCTGTGCTCCCAACCGATCGGCTCATGTGATGAACCGGTCGGTTGATGTTGCTGAACCGGTCGGCTGGAGTGTCCAGGCCGATCGGCTCATGCCCAGGTTGAAATGACCAGTTCAAGGGTTGAACCGATCGGCTCAACTGGTGCAACCGACCAGTTGGGAAAGTCATGTCAGCAAGAATTTTCCTTTCGTTTCAAATTGCCCAATTCGATTGGGAATAATATTGGTATTCGATAACAATTGGGAAAGAAATAAGGAAAGTCTTTTTGAGCCGAATTAGGACCATGAACCGATCGGTTCAGGGCACCAACCGATCGGTTGGAGTGCCCCAAACGATCGGCTCAGGTCCAATCGATCGGCTCAATGGCTGAACCGATCGGTTCAGTTGTGAACCGATCATTTCAAGTTGCGAAACGGTTGCTTTTCGTGGAAAATTCTTGAACCCTTCTACTCCTGCTTTAGTCCCGCATTGCCCGGGATGGAGAACCCTGTCCCATGACTCTCCTATATATATAGGGGTATTGGGGGCTTCTCAAAGTACAGCTCAGTGCAACCAGTTGCTCTGCAAGTTGTCGTTCTCTCTGGTTTTGGTAACCGTGAGAGAGCCCGAGCAAGTGCTTCCCGCAAAAGGGAGGTGCAGCAAGGGAAGGACAACTGCAGTTGCAACAGGAGGCAGGAGAGCGTGTTGGCGACTAGTACGTAACAGGAGGGTGCGACTCCTTCCACTTCCTTGTGGGACAAGGAGAGTGGAGTTCTTGGTGGTCTGTGTGGACTACTACAGAGGTGGGAGGACACTGCCGCTTAGGAGGACAACTGTCATCCGACAGTCCGGTTCGAGTAGGAGTTGTCAGTCCCGGTGCGACCAGGAGCTGCACAGACACCGACGAAGTCCGGAGTTGAAGACCGTGCATTGCGCGAGGTATTGTCGCCGAGCAAGCCTCGGGACAAGGTATGATTCCACAAACCATCCTTTCCTATTATATAGACGTTGACGCGTTTCCTCGGTATGGGTTTGGGGAGAATTTTTTTTCGTATCCGCTGCCTTCTAATTTTGAGAGCCTCATATTTGAGACATTCGAACTCCAATTACATTCTTGAATAAGTCTTTAGATGAATCATTTGGTGTCTAAATAAGTTTATATCATGTATATTCAAACCTCTCCAGAATCTTCTCAATATAGTGAGAATGAGAGGGAGTTTTACCATCACTAGACCTTGTGATTTTAAGCCCTAAAATCAGATCATCTACACCCATATCCTTCATCTCAAACTTTCTATACAAGAATGACTTAGTCCCAATTACTACTTTCACATCAGAACCAAAAAGGAGGATATAATCTACATATAGGCAAAACAAAATGAATCCATCGTTGACGATTTTATAGTAAACAAATTTATCAAATTCATTAGAAACAAAACCAAACTATGATATCAAAGAATCAAACTTATCATGTCATTGCTTAGGGGCTTGTTTCAAGCCATATATTAACTTAACAAGTTTACACACTCTAAACTCATTCCCACAATCTATAAATTCCTCAGGTTGTTCCATGTAAATATCCTCTTGGAGATCGCCGTGTCAAAACGTGGTCTTCACATCCATCTGATTCATAGAGATATTATAAATGGAAGACAATGCTATAAACACTCAGATTGTTGTCATACATGAAACAAGAGAATATGTATCAAAATAATATATTCCTTCCCTTTGTGTGGAACCTTAGCAACTAACCTAGTTGTATACTTATTGATAATCTCGTCAGCATTAAGTTTCTTCTTAAAGATCCATTTGCATTCAACCACATATCATCTAGGAGGAAAATCCACTAATTTCCTAGTTCCAGGCATGAGAATTTATTGGATTTCATTGTTAATAGATTCTTTCCAAAACATAGCTTCTGGAGAATCCATAACTTGTTTTAAAAAAATCACGATTATCCTCAATATTTTAAGTGAGAAACTCACTTCCAAAACCGTTGGATGTCCTTGGCCATTTATTTCTCCTTAGCTTAACCGTTTATTTAGAATCATCAGATTCAAAAATAGTTTGTTCTGAGTCATCTCCCACATTTGTCATCATTTCGATGTTCTCAGAAGTGGAACTTGTGGTGAATGAATCATCTTGAGATACTTCATTAGGAACACTAAATTTCTTGGGAAATACATCCCCAAAGTATGTAGCATCACGTAATTCTATAATTGTATTAACCTCAATGCCTAAGATATCATATTTTACAATAAAGAATCTTTAGGTATAACTTGTCTCTACATAACCCAAGAAGATGGCATCAACCATTTTTTGTCCCAGTTTCATCCTTTTGTGTTCATAGACAAGTAACTTAGCAAAGAATTCCCACACTTGAAGATATTTCAAACTCAATTTTCTCCCTCTTTGTAACTCAAATGGACTAACTTCTACATGTTTATGGGGAACTCTATTTAGAATATTGCAAGTTGTTTTCAATTCTTCCCCCTAAATGAAGTTGGGTATACCTGAGGTTTGTAATAAGGTATTGACCATATCTATCAAGGTTTTGTTTTTACGTTCCACAATCCCATTAGATTGTGGTGAATAAAGAGTGGTAACTCACAACACACAAGCCTGAGACCTTACCCAGACCGGCCACCAAGGAGGTTAAGATACTCTCCTCTAGGACCCTTTGGACACTAGTGTCACATGTGATCCTAGATATTAGGACCATAATAGTTCTTGGAGCAATGTTGGACTAAAGCTCTTCCCATTTGCACAAGACAACACACTACCTTTTCCTTCATCTACTAGTTGCACTACATTAGGCTTGTTGCATGATAAATAACATGGCTATAGAAGCCATATAACTAACATTGTAACCATATAATTTTCTTTGCTGACCAAATGGGTTAATTAATGAAGTAACGCTAACCAACCATAATATTTGAAATTGTTCTATGTATGGACTTATCTTGAATTCTGTCACAAATCAAGCATTACCAATGTGAAACACAAGAAGCATCAAACATGCATACATGTTATGGATGACATTGTTTGAACAACAAAAAACATTTTTCTATACATGAAGATTTTTTGCAGACATGGAACTTCAGTTTAAAACAACTCACTCCAGCTAAGTAATGTCTAACTAGTCTCTCTAGTTAATGCACTTTTAACTCCACAATTGTTGGACCCTACGTAATTATATTGTATAGGAATAATGTTGTTGTAATTAATTCATTTCCAACTATCATACTATGACATATTCACCCTATTCTACATTTTCTTTTTTGAGTAACCATAGCTTCATTACATGTATCCTTGTGCCCCTTCTCTATCTTTGGAAATCAACTCCATCAGTATTTTCAAACATGTTGTAGCTATGTAGGTATCCCTTGGGACTTTTAGAAACCACTTTGCAAGTTTATCATCCATTCCATTTGACTCTCTCCCTATATTCATGACATCTAAGGTATGGATGTTCTTTTAGTAGAAGTCAATTATTTGAACTGGGGTTCTATACTTGTTAGGACTTTATGATATTTTTTTGAGGAAATCTAAAACTAGCTTTCAATCAGTAGTGACTTCACACTTTCCTCTATAGAAGTTGGATATTAAACTCATTCCTCTGAATATAGCAAGCAACTCACCTTCTAGTGGATCATAGCCATGGTGCCTACAAGCTCCTCCTACCCATTGACCTTGATTGTCCCTGACAAAAGAGTTTGTGAATAATATGTTTGATGGATTGTGTAGAGCAATGTCAATTGAAATTTGTATCCAACCCCTCTAAGATGGTATCCACCTCACCGGTTGTAAGGTCTTACGCCTCAATTATTGTCACTTTTTGAGTCTTCAATGTTATGTACATAATGTGTTTTAGACAGGATGAGGAGAGCCAAGAAACTTGTGACTGTTACCTAATTAGAGTTCTTACTGTGATATTTGATTTCTAAAGTTCATTAGGAAAAGACTACAATAGAAAGAGTCAAAGTTACATTGGGTCTTCGAAACTTAAATTTTGAGTGAGTGAAACTACAACCCATATCATCATTAGGAAACTTGGCTTCAACTTATTCAATAGAGTCAAAGCCATCAATTTTTCTAGTGGTCTATACTTGCTATGGGATGATAACACCTATCATGTATAAATTATCCAACGACATATGCAATACATTCATTGCCTCATTAACAACACCATGATATTGCCTTCTCCAGTTACTTTTCTCATGGTTGACATGATTGAGCTACCTATTGGGTGGCATCTAGCTGTTAGAAGGGTAGACTTACACATGAAAATAATAAAAGAGGAAGGATCATCATTTGAAAGCTTTAAACGATAATAAAACAATAATGACATCATGTTGTATGCACTTATATCATATTATACATTACTAAATAGAGCAACACTTTGACCTCTAGAAGGAGGAATTCAATTAGCACATTAGGTGAGCTGAAATCCATATGACTCACAACCATTTCTTGCCTGCACTACTCACATGATTACTGAACTAGGTCAATTACTTCATACTGTCCTAGTTCATCTATGTGGCATGTCCCAACTCATTTTTTGGGGCTATGTATCCAACTAAGATAGTACCCATTTATGCACGAATTCCCACACATCACATTCCCATATGATAATGTCATGTGCCTTCCTTCCCTAGACTTGTTACCCACTATAATTGGTGGTTAGCATGCATCCAGATTTTGTACCCCATCTATACTAGTAGTGTTGAATATCGCATGGATTATGATCATGTACTTCAGATATAGATGTTGAAATATGCCTTACCCAAACAAGATAGGGAAAAAGGTGACCATACAAGAACTTATCCACGTTTTCTATTTCCAATAGAAGTGGAAGGAAGACTCGAACATTAAGAAATGACACATAGTAGTAGGGGCATACCAATTGTTGATAGGGAAAAACAATCTATTTAACACCATCAGCGAAAAAATGAGTTTCCATAACATCTATACTATGTCAAGTGATTAGTAGTTGATAATTTACTAATAGGTAATCAAAATCATAGACTGTTTTGAAACTGTTAGAAAAATAGATGCCCTAATTTAGAGAGTACAAAAACCCTTGATTTTATGGAAATAATCAGTGTATGTTTGGAGTTGCAAGTTAGAAACTTCAATCCTCTTCTAAATCTAAAAGAATGTTTCCAAAATTTGGCAACCAAAAGCAATTCCTAGCCAAGTTATTTCCATGCTAGTAGGTGCACCTCCTGAAAATACAGTCAAAATGAATGTGAATGTTTCTATAATATGCAAACCCAAGGTTTAACTAGGCATGACTTTAAAATGTCACAAAGGACAAGTTGTTCTTATGGCATCCAAAACTTTTTTGAGCAACTAGGATGTGTTTCCAACTGAAGCATGCAATATCGAGTCATAAATTATCACTGGATCTTAGCATCATGAAGAATCTCATCAAACCGTTTGATTGGTACCACCTTAGAATAGTAGAATTTATGAGGATGTGTACCCGCATATTAAGGTATGGAGAGCATTCTATATGTTCTAGGTTATCAACAGAAATTTATTACAAGTAGCCCAAACTTGGAGGACCAGGGAAGGTAAATTGTGTTGATTTGGAAGTTACTAACATTATGAAAAGAAGAACATATATGTGAAATTAGTGATAAGTTCAATTACATGGTACAAAGTGGTATCATTGGACTCCACGACCATCTTAAAATTGGGAAATACAAAATACAGAGGATATTTTTTCTGGATCAACATTCTGGTTGGATGAACTCCAAGTGATGGGGATAAACTATCCAAGAAAAAAAAATAAAGGTGGAAATTATTGCATTTAAAAACATGGATGAAGAAAATCGGGAGAATATGGAGTGAGGAAGTGGAGGAGGAAGATAGGGGACGAAGTTTAGGAGGTTGGGAGAAGAAAAAAAGGTTCTGTAGAATTAAAAAGAAAACATAGAGTTTGGGAGAACTGCAAGTGGAGGAAGAACCAGGGAGAATGGGGACTGAAGGAAATGAGGAAATGGAGAATGGGGATGAAGTGAAGGAAATAAGAAGAAGAAATAAAATAGTAGAAAAAAAAGGGGAAAGGGGTACCTAACGTCGGAGGAGATGACTGGAGGGTGAAGGAGGTGTCTTTGCAGTGCCAGCTGGGGATTCTAGCGGAGCAGCAACTACTGGATGTGGCAGCAATGGCGGATGTTGTAATCCTCGGCGGCTGCTAGCAGCTGCTGTCCTCCTCGGCGACTGCTTGCTGCTGCTGGGGGAGCTAACCTTGGGGGGATGATGCTGCCAGTCATTGGTTTTTTTGGGTCTTCAATTATGGAGACGGGTGAGAGGGGGGCGGGGAGTGTGCCGTTGGGTGATGAATATTAGATTCTAGATGGAAATGCGCTTGAGGAGAAGCCGGCGGAGGGAGCAGGGGGTGGGGGGTTCATGCCCTGGGGGACCGACGGGTGACTGGGGAGTGCGTGAGGAGGGGGATGTGGTTTGGAGGGTTCCTTTTTCGTGGGTTTGACCTCCTTTGAGGGGGTGCATCCCTCTATTTTTTAATTAACTAGCCAAAAACCCGTGCGATGCACGAGCTCGAAAATAATTAAATTTTTAAACATTATATTTGATTGCAAAATCAGCAACGATGCATCATATTAATGATGAAAGATTGAGATCATTACCGGCCAAACCATCATACAATCATTGCTTCTTAAATAAAATAAGATGTTAATATACACACACGAGTTGAGAACTCATTTGCGAGGATAGAGGCTATATGCACGATCACTCTTTCAGTCATATTGGATATCTAGAAAAATTATAACTGTACACATAACCATATGACCAAACATCACTAAAGATAACCATACAACCTGCAATTGAATAAAACCACTATATTTAGTGAGAGTTTGGATTAGTTTTACAAAACACTGAAAACATATTACAATGACAGTTGTACATATTTCTTATGGTTTCTCCACTTAACTCATGCTAGTGTGAGGAGACAAGAAAAACCATCATACGACTGGTTTGTATGATTACTAATAACTTAGATTTAATGTCAAACTTTACATTCCAGATCATCAGAATGATACAATGATTCATATGTAATTATAGCGAAGACCACAGAGAGACAATTTCCTTATGAAGAAATTCTTTCTTCCCATATGCAGTCCCAGATTAGTCATTATCCCCCAAAGCACCCAACGATTT
The DNA here is from genome assembly GCA_963693085.1 of Alisma plantago-aquatica. Lineage (NCBI taxonomy): Eukaryota > Viridiplantae > Streptophyta > Magnoliopsida > Alismatales > Alismataceae > Alisma > Alisma plantago-aquatica. The sequence goes on from OY856411.1 coordinate 45,305,435, forward strand.
AACCTAGTGGAGCGATTCCTGGTGGCAACTTCATCAATGCTTTAAAATATCCTCACCATGCTTATATTCAACATACGCCTTATGTTACTCTTCTTCCTCATGAATTAGTGTTACTTGATTTTTTCTTCACCATAATTTACTTTCTTCTTTTCTAATTTTTCCTACATAGTGCATAACCCAGCTTATTGATTAATGAATAACTAAATACCCAGTGAGTATCATATGTACAAATAGTGATACATATGTCTATGATTCGGAGAATGATGTGCAACAACAATGCATCATAAATTTAAAAAACTGGTATGCAATAACAAACTATGAAAAACATGGTTAAATAGAATTCGTTTTAATGAAGAGACCTACAATTACCACAAGTGTCAAGTAGAGGCAACGAAGATGCCAACATGATGTAGTGGATAACATCCACATTATACAGTTGCAACGAACATATCAAACCAGATTGATACCTCAAGTTGCCATAAGTTTGCTTGCACATTAACTTTCTTTGTATTCTCCCATGAAAGTTATTTCTACAGGCTTTTTTTAAGACTTGATTGAGAGAAAAACTTATATATGTTTATAGCAGACTTCATATGAAGTATCACCACAGGCATGCCCTAGATAATAGATGTGGCCATGACAACTATGCATATCTAGCTCAACATAATCACCCAGTCACCGGATGTATTAGTCATGGGAAAAAGATTTAGCTGGAAAATTAAGATATCGAAAGTGTGAGGAACGATCTACAATATGAGAATTTCGGAGGACATTCGAGTTGAACAAAAATATCTAAACAGTATAATATAGATATATATTTACTAAACGGTGATTCCAGAGGATATATATTTACTGAACGGAACAGACCTGAACGGAGATTTGTAATAGCACCTTCCCTCTCTTGTGGGACAACGAAGCGGTGACATCACAACTATGAATTGTGATATTTGGTTCATTCTTCAGTGTGGCAAAGGAGTAATGTCCCAGCCGAGCACTCTAGAGATAGAAAACATGTAATAGAACCAGAAAGTAAGAAACCCATTGAATCACATGGAAAACTGGAGGGAGGAGAGGGATGAAAGCGCTGGTAGCTACAGGCATAAAATTGACCTTGCTGCAGCTACAGTACTCACATTTGATACCTCAGAGTCGAGAAGGGTGCCGAAAAGGCAGCGATTAGCGACTTGTAATCTCGTCCAACACAAATCAATTTAGACACTCACTGACGGTTGGCTTGAAAAAGAAACACGAGCACTGCTGCCACCTAACCGGAAGAAGACATGTTGATGACCATACCACTTTGGATTCACCTCTCACTCAAGGTCCTATAAGCCCCTGGACTCTCGTCAATAAGAGAATCTGCGTACCAAAACTGAAAACACAGAAAGTCGGTGCTGAGAAACTACTACCGGATTCTTCTCACAACAAATGGGTGTTACAATTACAATGTACCCCTCGTATACCTTTTTATGTAAAATGAAGACCAGTTTGCATAACAAAGGATCGGTTTGGAATTTAGAAAAATGATGGCAAATATTGCAAGAAAAACCGTGGACGGGCTTTCCTATATAGTATAGATGCTTGGAATTTTATTCATATTGTTACCAATTGGTAAAAGAAAATATCACTAGTACAAAGTTGTGTCGTCCAATATCTACAAAAACGGTCATGGTTTTTGTGGTTCAACCCGGTGGGTCGGCGGGTTTTTTTTAATGCTTAAAATGGGTTTGTAACCCACCTGAACTGCCACACCTTCCGAGTGACGGTTCAACCGGTTGAACCGGCCGGTTCTTTCGGTTTTAAAACTCTAATATCCTGACCAAATCCAGACCCAAGTCGATCCCAAATTCGAAACTAGATTTTGTTCGATTAGTGTCTCAATTGAGAACGACCCAATTGAAAAAATTAGATTTGAAACAAAATCTGGACCTATATTATGAATTTATAAAAAATATTTATCTAATTTCCAGATTATATTTTGTGTTTATAATATTGGGATTGGGATCGGTTCCGGGTCAAAACATCTACCCATAGTGAAAAATGTCCCAAAAGGAACTCGGACCTATATTTGATAATAATGTTATACGAAAAAATTATTATGAGATTACATATTTCTGATAAAATTCTCTAATAAGAAATTGGGTTCGGCTCAGTTCCGGATATATAACAACAAGTCAGAGTCTGTTGTATAATCTTGACATGTAACAACTGGTTATAGCGTGTTGTGTGACTATGGTCTATTACAACATGTAGCTATTACAACAGGTCATCACATGTTGTGTGATAATGGTATATTACAATGGGTTAGTTAATGTGGTGTAATGGTGGTCTATTACAACGATTTGTTATGTGTGGATATTACAACAGGTCACAACATGTTGTGTAAATATAATATATAACAACAGGTTGGATTATGTTGTGTGATCTTGGTATATAACAACGAGTTTCAATATGTTGTACTATCGTAGTTTATCACAACATGTACCAAATACAACAAGTGAAGGCATGTTGTGTAATTAATACATATTACAACGGGTCAAACTGTGTTGTGTAATGATGGTCTGTTACAACATGTGACTATTACAACAGGTCATAATATGTTGTGTAATTAACATCTTTTACAACATGTTTGATTATGTTGTGATACTACAACCTATTACAACACTTAAGCACTTGTTGTAGTACCCCCCTATACTACAACATGTTTGGCATGTTGTAAATGACTTGTGTTGTATAAAATATACAATATAAAACACGAAAGCAGACTTGTTGTGTTAGTATGTTAACTACAACACAATCATCAAAATTGTTGTCTATCTCCCGTTGTAAAAAGAATTTTTTGTAGTAGTGTTTACAAAATGAGATTGAACGTAGACATTAATTGCCCCATAAGATGTTGATAGGCAGGGTTTTTGAGAATGGCCGGGTCAAGCTGGGGGACCTCCGACACCCGATCTTCATGTGCCGGCACTCGTGCTCCATCAACAGATGCAACACCACTGCTCTCGGTAGCATGTTCTTCATGATTTCCTGACATCTTTAAGCTTTATCTTCGGTTGGGGGCATAAGGTTATTGTAAGAAAATCTAGAAAACTCACAAGAACAAATATAAGCCTAGTCCTAGATCCCTGTAGACTCAGCGAACCTAGAGCTCTGATACCAACCTATAATGTGACATCCCGCTATCACACAAACAATGAAATACCACGCGAAAACATATAAAACCTCCATAAACCACATATTACCAAAAACACGGGTTAATTAAAACTGATTGCAGAAAGCAAATAATAAAGAAACTATTACATCCAAATCCTTATCCTGCAAGAAAACATGTTATATAAATATACATAAACCTTGATATATGTCCAGAACTCATAGGACCTAACTGTCCCATAGGCACAAAGAGTTTGCAACTTGTTTATATATAAAATAGGCCATATCAGGACAATAATAGGATAAACAAGCTACATCAACTATACATCGTGAAACATCGTCAAAACACCTCCAAGGACCTGAGAGTACAGGGATGACTCTAGGACTCTACTACAAAACTACCAAAACAACAACATATCCATCTCTTACCTCCTACTATTCTTCTTGCTATTCGGCCACAACCTCACAACCACCACCACATCTAGCACGATCACCTAAAAAGGTTTAAAACCAGCGGGGTGAGACACACAGTCCCAGCGAGAAACATAACTCCCCACCAAACTATAAAACTTTAGGAAAGCTAGAACATATGAAGTAGATAATTGATATAAGTAGCTCATATATGCAGCATACTGAATAGAACTAACCTTATTAACAAACTTACCAAGATATCCAGGAGGCATATCACCAGATATTTCTTATGGAACATGATTGACAAGACAAGTTATATAAGAAAGATATGAGGAACATGTAGTTAACTGCAAGATATAACTAGGGCAACTATACAAACAAGGCCTCAACTAATGTTTCATGTTTTTCCCTAAGCAATATATACGATACAGTTGGATTACAATTTATTATGTTGTGAGGAAGTGATCTGTATCGCTCAAATCCAACCTTCGGCTGTGAAGCCCAAATCCGGTGCCATAGAAGGTCAATGGAAGAGTCAGACTCTATGACCTCACCTCCTTGTGGTTAGTACACGATAACCAAAGAAGGACTACAGTCTTTTATTTAAGTGGCCTCAGCCACAGGGTCAACTCCGTACGCAACCCTTTTCTCTAGCCCATCTTGGTACATGTCTTGGTGCTAGCATATCTTGAGCCACGAGCCTGTTGACCGTGCTCCTGAGTGATTAACGCATTCATGCTCTATCACACTGAGCCATGGGCATGTTCACCATGCTCTAACCATACTGAGTCTACAACCGAAATTGTACTCTAATCCTGCTATTTTTGGCAAGAGAAACCCCGCATATTCAACAATATGCACTCCAGGTAATCCCGCAGGATAAACCTATTTCACCATTACCAGCTACTGACGATGATGGATCTATGGCTAGGGCAAACTATTTGAAATATTCCTCTATAATTAATTAGTATATTTTAAGTGAATTGTTGAGGCAACCAGGTTATAAAACATAAACAACATTGTGTCACACAATTACTGTCATTATCATATTGCCATGGGTTCTCAATCCCTCATCACATAATGCCACTTCCCCTCAAGGCTTCATCATCATACATCATCATGGGATATCAATCCCTTATCTCATCATCAGAGGATAGAATCTCAATCAGGCACTCAGCCTTTATCAGGTCAACAGACCATTCACATCATACTGGTGGTACATGTTATCTTATCAACAAAGAACATCATTATTCAATGTCATACAAAACACATACATCTCATAGATCTTACATGCGTATGAATTCATTTAATAATACCTACATGGTTAGAATGCATATCCGAAGAGATAACTTGATCAAAAAATACAGATATTTAGAGAACATATTTTGAATATCAGACCATTAAGATTTAAGGTGCATAGGATTGGGACAACATCCATTATTATGAACACATGAAGCATAAAGTTGTAGATGGTATGTCAAACAATTTATATTATTGTTACCAAACCATGAGCATCCACCATGCCATATATCTCATAACATCATGAACACAACCATGATCATGTCATCTTATCAACCTTAGGTAGCCACCACATTACTGGGTACAACCCAACTATGATATCTCATCATCAAAACCAAAGATGTGGGCTCAACACAACAAGTTCACCAACATAGGGTTACCAGGTTAGGCACATCCCTCACTAAAGGTGTCACCTACCCTCACTGAAGGCATCATCTACCCTCACTAAAGGTATATCGGGTAGAACACCATCCCTTACCCAAACGATATCAGTCACCACCAATGGATATTCTTATGGGTGAGAAGTTGGTGAGGCCCAGTTTATTGCATAGGGTGAAAGGAATGAAAGAAATGCTAGCTCCGAGATCTGCTAGACCTGGTCAGTTGACAACATCGCTTATAGAGCAGTTAATTCTGAAAGTTTCTGGGTCCTTATGATTTTGAGGCATCTTATCTGTCACTAAATTAGATGATGTTCTTCCCAGTTTCACTGTCCGACTAAGCAGGAGTTTGAAGTACTTTGACCATTGAGGCATTTCAGCAATGGTATCTAAGAGTGGAATGTTAACATGCAACTTTCTCATGATTTCCTTGAATTTGTTGAATCTAGTAGTTGTTACAGCCTTAAGTTGTTACACGTGCCTTAGATTATCTTCTGGTTGCCCAGCCAAAACTCCAAAAAGTGGCTTCATGCTAGCTGAAAGTTGAGCTAGTTGAGATTCAATAGCCTTCTGATGGGCTTGCTGGTTAGCTATTATAGTTTGTTGTGATTGTAACATCTTTTCAATGGTTAACAGTTTGTCATCAGAAAATATGGTATTGGCTTGATGAAACGTCCCGGATTTTTGCCTCCACAATTAACTTTTAATCGTGGAGATTAAAACCCGATGGCGTTATGGAAGAAGCATCAAGCAATAGATAGTAACCATAAAACTTTATTACATCTTCAAAATGTCTATATTACATGACATGGGTTGTAATAGTGTTTCAAATATTACATTCACTTAATTAACATTTAAACATTTGAACATCAACTAAGCATTTGATCATTTAGCCTGATGCTGCTCCTGCCAGGATCTAGTCAGAAAAGCCACACGATGAAACTTGATATCTTCTTTAACCTACGGTGGGAGGGGAACAAGAACCGTAGCAAGAGGAGTTAGACAAACGTGTAAGTATAGAGATGCATAAAAATTTAAGATGATCATACGTATAATGGAACATTTGATAACATGAGATAAAAAAATTATAAATGAAAGACATAGAAATTGATCATATGATATGAAAGTTGGAGCATGTCATATTAAAGTGAAACACATAATAAGAGAGCAAATAGCATATAAATCATTTTATTGTATCATTCCCCACTCAGTCCAGAGGGATTGTTAACCAATCCTTGATCCAGCTCATGGCCTGCAACCATAGCTAAGGTCACATAGACCATAAGTAACAACAATGTATATATTCACTTCGCACACTGTCGTTAAACATATCACATAGATACCGACGTTAAACATGTGCTAATTCTACCCTTACAGCTTCCTTTGTCCCATCGCTGCACACCGCTGGTGTGGTTTGTAGGCCCCTGATTCGATGCCTACTCAAATGGTAGTCCTGCAGTCCGTGCTCTTCCCTCGAGGTGGGGTCAGTTTCTAACCATATCTCTCCATGTTCTGGCGGCCTAGTGCAGGTGTCGTCACCGCAGCGGTTGTTATACACAACCTTTGATGATTTATCTCACAGACCAGCAGTACTTTGGCTGCCCTCAAGGTGGGGTAGGTGTAAGGGATATGCTATTCCTCCTCCCTTATCCATCCCAAGGATACGATCCAGATCAAACATAACATATCAATCTCAATCTTCCGGTCCTCACCAGCTCTGGGACTGTGAAACCAACTCTTCAGTGGTGGAATCTCAACAATAGTTACCATAAATTTTTATTAAACAATGAGGAAATTCATTAAGCATCACTATTCATGATTTCAATCTCATCATCTTAACATTTTCATCATTTTCTCGATTATAATCATTTTGATCATGCTTAAACATTGTATAAATATGATGAGACTCGATGAAGATAAAAAGGAAGAAGTAGAACATGTCTTTAGTCTCACTTTTCAAAACTCATCATTTTAATTCAAACACTAGATACTATAAGTAATATTAATTTTCATGAGATCATATTAATCGAGAGTCCCATTTAGACGAAACCACTTGTTATAATAGATTAATTCTTCTTGAGGTTGACTTAGTAAGATAGTGGATTCCAATTGAGCATTGAACTTTTAAGACATGTAATTAATTCTTTAAAAGGGACATTGAAGACCTTAATGCTACATTATAAATATACGATACTTAATTGTATATATTTTGTTTATGAAAGAAAGATCGAGTATAAAGGAAAAGGGTGAATAGATATGAAAGCTCTGACATGTGGACTAATCAACTCTTTAATTATATTGTAATCTTACGTTAATGATATTAATAGATTGTACATGATAATCATCTTAGGGAAGGCCCATAAATGGGAGGTGATGACTCATCAAAAGGATTACGATTCCTTTAAAAAAAAATGTAAGCATGGTGTTTAGATATTGAATATAACAATCTATATATCATGATGACTCATCAAAAGGATACTCCATACAACAAATTGTGAAGCAAGGTGATGAATCAGCAAATGGTACTACATACCTTATCGATAGTTTGATTAATCTTTCTTGTCGGTATCAAGTTTTACTACTTGGATTGATCCATTTTGGCAAGTCTAAATTCCTTCTCCTTCTCATCTCAAATTTGAGTTTGTCATTATGGTCGATCTTCCTTATCAATAGTCGTCCTTTGGAAAAAAAGAATGACCCGGTTTCTGTCTATCTATTTAGGACTTGCTATGGGATTGTAGAATTTATACTACTATTTCAGGTTGCTTGAGAAAGGAAAAAAAGATGGCGAATAACTTCATTCAGTATAAGTTGAAGAGAAAGAACGAAGTCGGGGGAAAATTGATTGGGAGTTTGTTGATTTGGTATATGTTGAAGGAAAATCTGAGACCCCTTAATCGTGACCTGCGTAAGATGAAGTGAGGAGAACAGGCACTAAAGAAGAATGTGAAGTACCAGACCTTTGAAGGGTTAGAGGTGAAGATGCTCGTCTACTGTCTATGTTGGTGCTTATATAGGAGAGGGGAGATGGTTCTGGAAAGGTTCTAGGGTATGGACTGTACTAAAATGAGGATAAGAAGGGATGGAGTTCAATCTTGTCATTTTTATCTTTTTCAGGGATACAAAGATTTGTGACGTTGATGGGATGCTTCCTGGATGTTCATTAGTTAAGATAGGAGGTGCTTTATATAACCCTTCTATTGCTGACTTAATCCATCTAGTTTCACGGTGAGACAAGCCCTGATGTGACTGTGGTGGGCGGCCAAAAATAGGCTCTCATTCACGCTATTCATCCCTGCCATGGATGTGAGTCGGGATGGAGAAGGTGTTTTCAAGCAAAAGCTTGTCTAGTTACAAAGGATACACAGTCTGATTATTATTGTAAGCGTGCTCGTCAAGTTTAGCAGCCAATGGTTATTGGAGGTGGCAACAGCAGATCACCGTCGTCTGGAAGAGATTATGGGCACTGAACTGCTACAATGAAATGGTGGATTTTGATTGGAGGTCAGGTGGATGTGAAAAGAAGCGAAGATGAGGGGAGAGGGAGGAAGAGAACGCGAGGGAAAGGGAGTTGTTGGTCGGTTAGGAGAGTGGCCAATCACAAGGAGAGATAAATATGATAAAGAGGCAGTGTGCGCTAGATAAAGAGGACAGTGAGAAAGATAATGAGAATAAGTACAACATGGAATGTGTACAATTAATAACGGATTCTTGAGTTCCGAAGGGTCATGCATATCTCTTGACTAGAAACAATTATAGGTAATTTGTGTCTAACGTTGGTTATCATGTATAGGTCCTTGTTTTCTATTTTAGAAGGAAAACAAATACTTCTACTACGTTACACAATAACTATGCATTGGAAACGTTATTATTTACATCTCATCTAATTTTTTTGTCTCCTTCAAATAACTTTTCCCCATAACATAGTGTAACATTTTGGATACTATCTTATTTCTCTCATTGACTAATAATTAATGTTATAGTAATATTAAAATTAACCATATTAGTAATTTATCGTCGACCTTAATTTTACGGCTCATACACCATCTCATGTATAACTTGTTAATCAAAGTATTATTGCCTTTTTATTTACATACTCAAATGTTCAAACATATTCTTAATCATTTACTTTTTTTCCATTAGTTATTTATATTCATATTTTCTTTAATTAATTTATCTCATATAAGTTATTTCCATAACTTCATTTAGAAATAACATATTATGTGTCATTGTGTTCGTTTTATCCTATCTAATTATTTTCTACTTCTATATATTCTATTCACATTATTAATTTTTCTCTCAAGGACATTTGTTTCCTTTCTTTCAAAACAAGGTATTTATGTTAATATCTAATTCTTTTATGCTCATACAACCAACTTTCTCTTTTAAACTTATTTTATGTAGTTATTTTTTTCAAACAAATATTGTCAATGACATTAATATTTTAATTATAATACAACTTAAATGTTATCATCCTATTTATGTCTTTGCAAAAATACGGGTTGTTACACTTGATGCCCTTGTTGAGGACTCTGGTAAGGAACTTGGTTTGGATCTTGAAACTGGTTCTTGTTTTGAAAATTACTTCTAAAGTTACCTTGATTCCCGAAATTCTGTTGTTGGTTGTTTGGACCAAATGGATGTGAGTTTACCGTCCCCAAAGGATTTCCATACTGAAAATTGGGATGGTTCCAATTCTGATTTGGGTTATAGTATCTTTAACCAGGAATACTGTTGACATCATTTAGACGTTCCATCTTGCCATTATCTCTTTGTTCACTAACATAAGCAGCAAGAGATGATTCTATATGATCTTGCTTGGCAACTAACAGTTTGAGGGTTTTAGCAATAGACTTGTATTCAGGAATAACTTCATCCATAGCTACCTTCAATACTCCTTTGCCTACAGACCTACCCCAATTAGCTTGATTTTCAACTCCAAGGTCGACAACCTTCCATCCTCTATCATAATTCTGACGCATGAAGTTTCCTCCAGATGAGGAATCTAAAAACCTTTTGATATCATCATCCACACCCCTATCAAAGATCTCGATGAGTTGATTCTTGGGAATGCCATGGTGTGGACACTTTCGTAAAGGATCTTTATATATATCCCATGCTTCAACAAGGGTTTCTCCAGGGACTTGAGTGAAATTTGATATCCATCCCCTGATTTCATAAGTAAGAGAAGGAGGGTAAATTTTTTCCAGAAAGACATTTTGAAGTTGTTCCCATGTAGTGATGGGTTCACATTGCAAGGAATTGTACCAACTTATATCTCTATCAGTAAGAGAATACTTGAAGAGACAAAGTCGAATGGCATCGTCTGAGACTCCATTTTTCTTTGTCATAACACATAGATTGATAAACCTCAGAAGATGTTCTTGACTATCTTCTTCTTGTTTTCCATAGAATGGGTTGTTTTTAAGTAGGGTGATCCAATGTGCTCTTATCTCAAAGTTGGGAGCATGGATGAGAGGAGGTTGAACTGGGTGATGAACATCAACAAGTTTAGGAATGGAGAGTTATCTAAGATCCTTTTATAGTTCTACCTCTTGTGCTGCTGCTTGTGCTGCTTGGATTTCTTCTTGAACCGCAACTCTGGTTTCTTGCATGAGCCTTTCTCTCTACGCATTAAGGGCTTGAGCTACCCTTTCTCACAGTAAGAGGAGCAGGTGAAGTGGTGATGGCATGGAAGAAGTGGATGAATATGGATGAAGTGGATGAATGTGGATGAAGTGGATGAAGAGGATGAAGTGGATGATGGGCAGATGCACAAGCCTACCACAAAGATTGGCCTTAGAGATTGTCCTTCACCAGGGGACAAGTGCTTCTTTGGCACAACCTAGTGGTAGAATGGAAGATGAGAAGATAATGTGGATGGAGGAGTTGCCCAGGGTTCAAGTACTTCTCAAGCACAACCTGGTGATGCAGTTGTGGTAGTCGATCAGAGGGAGAAGGGGTCGAGCTCACAAGTAGCAGCCTGGCGGCGTTCCAGATCCAATGCCCAAATGGGGACCCTGCTGGTCCTATTTATAGGCCTGGGTCTGGTCCTCACGTTTTTGGTGTGAGTCCTCAATTCGGTTTGGTCCAAATGGTTTGCTGAGTTGGGTCCAAATGGTTTAGCATTTTTATCTCAAATGGTTTTCTATGTATATGACCAAACGATCTTGGTATCTTTGTCAAATAGTTTGGAGGACATTGCCCAAACGATCTTGAATACTCGACCAAACGGTCTTGGATGCTTTCCTTCATATGGTTTGGCTTTGATCGTTCATATATATCCAATCGGTCTTGTGCTTTGGAGAAGCAAATGGTCTGTAAGACCGATTACTATAAAATGGTCTGGGCTGTCCACCTCCATACAGACTCATGCAGATGCTTTGTCAGCCAGTCTCGCAACCAACCTTCATACGGTCTTGAATGAGGATCTTATCCAAACGGTATGCTATCCAGCAGCTCCAAACAGTTTCGAAAGTATGACCATACAGTCTTGGGCATAGGACTATACGGTCTTGCAAGTAAGGTGCTGCCCAAACGATCTCATCCAACTAGTTTCTGTGCTTGCGATTTGCAGTTGTGGTCCTCAAACGGTCTTCACCTCGGCTCCATTCGATCTGTAAGATTGCCCCCATACGGTTTCGGCTACTCACAATCCCTAAGTGCCCAATTGGTCCGGTGATGAGGTAGCCAATACTTCCTGACAGTTTTCCATTTGCCGGCTGCAAGTGGTCTACAACCTATTGGTTTGGTGCCGATCGGTCTGTAAGACCATTCTTAACCCTACGATCGATTGTACGTCGCCAGGTAGAGATCATTTCTTGATGTCATGGAGTCTCGAGGAAGGTGTTGTTGTAGGGAGGACAATGGCGGTGATGAGGTCGCGAGGTAGTGATGTTGGTGGTACAACGGTTGATGGAGGTGTGATGCGCGTAGCAGGTAGAGAAGGAATTAGGGTTTTGGCAGGAGGAAGAAGAAGGGAAGAAGGCAGTGGTGCAAATGGTCTAGAGGGCGTTAACGATCCCGAGCAGGTTGCTCAATCGGTCTTGAAGACCGATAGCATCAAACAGTCTTAGAGAAGAGGGATGGCTCAAGACCATTGATCAGTGATCTGATGGTGGAGAACAATTAGCGCCCAAATAGTCTAGAAGTCAAGTTAGATCCAAACGGTTTTGAGGTGAGTATGTCGATACGATCTTGGGACCGTATGGATGAAACTGTATGGGCGAGACCGTATGGTCAAGACCAAGGATGAGTGAGGGTAGATCAAGGGTAGATAAAGGTGGGTCCCACTCATTTGGGTTTGATGTGGATGATGATTGATTGAAATGAAGATCGAATGGTGGCGATTCTTATGGATAAGGGTTGCAAGGAGGTGGGTGCCAGCAGATTGTTCAACCTCATCAAGATCTGCATAAAATCAACATAATCTCAGTTAGAAACCTTGATAATTAAACCAATTAGGAAATTTTGCACATTTTGATATTTAGTAACTGGAATTGGATGTATTGAATCAAAAAGAGCATAAGAAGGCGACTAAAAATCATGATGAATATCCATTCATCATATTTTTTTTTTGAAATGGTTCAAGAGAAAAAAAGACCATTGATGTAAGGCATTTTTATAATTACTTTAATGTAAACTATCTGAAATATGAATTTGAGATGTGGATTAAAACACACACTTGTACTACTCTACTGATAAATATGGTTGATAGAAAATTGTAAATGCTCTTTGATAGTTGAGAGCATGTATAGGTATGGATACACCTGAAGATATTCATCAATCAATGGGGTCCATTTTCTTTTTCAACTATTAATCTACGTATCATTTTTGTATGGACATTCAATCTAGATATAGTCCTAACATCCAAATTTCTGTGAATGCTTCTGTCATAAACACATGTTAAATGACATAATTATCATGTTCAACCACCATTTTCCAAAAATGTTATGAGTATTTTCTTACCATCTATACTTTAAATTCCTCTATCCAAACCACTCACTTTTCTACCTGTGTATTTTACATCAAATCATAAGAAAAAACATAAGAAATAGAACTCAATGAAGCATTTTCTGGATCTAGGATGGGAGATTTTCTCTATAGGGGGGTGAATAGAGATAAAATACACTTAAACAAAATTCATTTGACCTTCAAGATATATCACAAGATAAGGTTGCAAATTGGGAATTTGAGTGTAACTAAAGATACATAGAAAAGATGAGAAAGATTGAAACAAACACTTAAACAAGCCGTTAGAGTGGTTCCACTATCCAAACTAGGAGAGAGTCAGTTCAGTACCTTGAGAGGTCAACCTCTAGGATTTCTTAACCATGTCTACTCCTTAAATTCACTGATAAGAGTTGCAACATATGCCCATCCTTTTCTGGGATAAGGATACCCAGGTTTTCCTTTGAGGGGAAGGGAGATAACAACCTACCAAAGGACTTACCTATCCAACCAAGATTCTTCTACCTCACCAAGGACATACCCACTTTGCATCGAGTCTTCTGCGAGCACTAAGGACTTACCCACTCTTGCACAAGTCTTCAACCTTTGAGGAATTACCCACTCTTCTTGGATCTTCCGCCTTTACTTCACCTTCACCAAGCATACATTTTCACCAAGGGACACCTTCCCTTGTTCTTCTTCACCTCTCTTATCCAAGAGAGAGAACCTTCATCTTTGTTTCCATGGTGGTAATGAGAGATTGGGAGTTGGAGGAAGTAAGATCCTCACAAGATATACATGTAGGACAAGCTCTCTTAAAAATCTCCTACTCACTCTAATGGATGTAGCAAGTGATTAAGCTTAGAGAGAGAGGAGGTTGTAGGATGCACTCAACTATAGAATAGGTACCTCCATAGTGCTTGGATAAAAAAGGGATGAAGCCCAATGGGTCCTATTTAGAGTTGGGGATTCTTGTAAGCCTTTGGGAACACTTAAGGACAAATACTAGCTGTTTGGGATGTTGCAATGGATATTTTTTCTAGTTTTGCAACATTCCAATGTTTAGAAACACTTTTTTTGCACTTTCCCATATAGTGAAATTGGTTGTGTTTCAATAAAGGTAACCTAATCAATTACACTATTTTACAAATTAGATTTGAACAATTGGTCGAGCTTATCCTGGATGAAACTCAATTGATCACTTAAATTAGTTTTTCCTAGTGTAGGGATTGGTTTATTGTGAGTGGTAAACTCGACCAAACCATGAAATTCTCAAAATCCATCAAGGGATTGGTTGAGTTTGTAACTCAACCTAAAAAGAACCTCTACTAAATTTGAAAAAATATCATTAAAGTGCTTAAATATTCAATTTAAGTGCTGCTGAATTTTTCTAGGCTTAATTACAAGTCATACAATCATTACAAGTGATTTACAACATGATTCTAATGGATTTACATCATATTACACAAAAGTGTACTTAAATTGATTTTGTCTTTTCTTTTCTCCAATTTGAGATGCGCAAGCTAGAGCATTTAGAGTGTGTCTATACCTAATCAGAAATCACTCAACATGAATCATTAAACCCAAATATTGGGAATAGTTTAGTCATCGTAAAAACAATGGTTTTTTAATTTAGACCTAGAGGAAACAACATCAACTACATTCAAAGAATCAACACCTCATGAAGTAGTGAATGTATTAGCATTAAAATCAAAATTAGCACAAGGTTCAAAATAAGTATCAACAACTACAAAAGCAACAACCCCTGGTGAATAAGTATCTTATCCCAACAACAACCCCCAAAGTAGAAACAATAGTAGAAGGCTAAGAAACAACCGTACAAAACCAATTACTATAGTGGAAAACAATATGATTAATAGAAAGATGAAGATAAATGTCTTTAATCCTTGACGAAAATGAGAGGACAAGCTCTCGTCATTGAAGAGAACTGAGGAAAGGATGTGTTAGTAGTATGTCAAGATATATAATCATTTGGTGGTTGAAATGGCACACTTTGTAATTGATTTGATTACAAATAGATTCAACCGATTATCATATTTTCTTCAAATTGAGATCACCGACAAACATAATAATGTTCCAAGAATGAATGACCAATGACATGTGATTTTATATAGAGGACCTAAGTATGATATGATGTGTTTCTAAGAGTGTACATAATTTTATAGGTCCCTAATCAGATATTATTATGGAAATTGAGAGAATAATAATACAATAAGACTAGTATGTGTGTGGACCGATGATTACAAAACATTTTCATGATATTAGGCACCACTCCTTGCTTGTGAGGTCATAGGTTTTTATGTACATTCACTGCCAACATGATATGGGACCTATAGGGTCACACACATAGATCTCGACCTAACAGAGGAGTTCAGATCTCAAATGACATTTGAATTAAGTGTTAAAGTGTTTAGGAATTTGATTCATGCAAAAAAGAGGCTGATAACACTGCCAAAAACCCATCTGAAGTGTTGGGACATCATTTTGGAAGTGCCAAATGGTCATCTCAATAGTTGAGATGGGGGTCTGGATGTCAACTCTATTGTGGGTTGAATTTGGCTAAGGAACAAACCAAACTGACCAAACTGCATGACTCGATGGTCGTCCCATATGGGTGAGATGATTCAATTTTGTTGGGGAAGGTTCTAGATGTTTCCCTTTTTGTTTTGCTTGAGCAATACTTGTTGCATAAGGAAATAAATATCTAATGTTGATAGGAATTGATTTGCCAAATTTGTATGAAACTAGGAATGACTATCTCACAGTATGAGATGTCTGTCTCATAGTACAAGATGACCGTATTTCTTGTGAGATGATTGTTTTGGCTTTGGTAGGTGGCCAAATTTCTATAATTGTTGTGAAAATTCAAGTTATTTTGGTCCCTTCCCCTCCAGCATAGACTAGGAACCTGGACTCAAATCCTACCTATAAAAAGAGGGGGTAATGGGGCTTCCTAAAGCACAATACACACAACTAAGAATCAATTCATTGGGTAACTATTGTCCTCTCTGGTTGTGGTAATCACGAGAGCCCAGGAAAGTCCTACATGACAAGGGAGGGATAGAAACGGGAGATAACAACTAAGAGTTGTCATTTTGGGAGAGGAAGTTGGTGACTAGTACACTAATGGGAAGGACGAGTCCTTCCTGATCATTCTAGAAGGACGACATGAGTTCTAGGTGGTCCATTTGGATTACCATAGAGGCGGGAGGTAGTTGTTTTCTGCTAGGAGGACAACATCAACTAGCACTCTGTGAAAAGAGGAGCTGCTAAAGACGACGACATTCATGGCTACATTCTATGGTGCAGACCAGGACAAGCAGTCAGACAAGTCCTAGTACAACTAGGATTTGGATTTATTCATCTATGACAACGAGGATTGTCGATGGACTTGCTCCAAAACCAGGTATATCCTTACATCCATCCTTCCTAAATTATAGTTATTGCTGCGATATGATGATTAAGGTAATATGGTAGATAAATTTCTTTGTAGCCTTATTTCCCTACAACTTCATCCTTTTAATGTTGAATATTTGTTTCTTGATCTAGAATAGACTATTTTTAGTTAAATATGAGGTGAATATCATATATTGACTCACACGAACATGTCCATGCATTTCATAGTATCACTCATCAAGTGGTCGGGATAGCACTCCAATTGGAGGGACACATTCTACCTGCATCACTCACAATGATCCACCTATTTCACAGTGCACCCAAACACAACCTGCATGGAAACCCTTATTCAAGGTCACAGTGAGTAGAATTAAAGTACAATGAACAACATGTGATCATTGTATTTACTTTAGGTCTAAGGACCGCAATCATCACTCTCACTTGAGGTAAATTCTAACTACCATTAATGGCTTCCATGTATCATACTCAAGATTGGTCTATCCAAAACAATTGTTCATAATAAGAATCTATGTGTTTGACTTGATATCCAGTCATTCATCAATGATACCCAAGTGACTGGAAAGTTGAAGAACAACTTCAACCTACAACATGTGTATGGTTTCATAATGTTTGTATAGTTCCTTTGTCATTGATATCCAGATTGAACTAGAGGCATGGTGCAATCACCCTCATTATTATTCAATCTTTTTTCTTGATCCAAGAGTAGACTTTCTAAGATATATGTAAGCTCAATATCACATATTGACTCACATGTGCATGGACATACATTTCTCAATTTCACTTATCAAGAGGCCTAGGAGATCATACTCCAGTAGGAGAGACAAATTCCATATATATCCCTCACATTCAATCCCCATCTGTCAAAGCCACCCAATCATCACCTTTATAAAAACCCATGTTACATGACTATGTTTGATGATGTCAACATGTACCCAATGACATGTGTTGAGTGTAGTGATTTTAGGTCTAAGAACGACAACCACCACCATCACTGTGACACCTGACAATGACATCCATGATGATGGCATCCATGTGTTAGTCTTATGATGGGTCTATCTGATACACCATTCTCTAACATGTGTTTATGTGCTTGGTTTTATGTCTCCATATCATGACTAATGATATTTATCCATCAACCACCCACACTCTGATCTTATGTGTTATTTGTTTTCTATCAAACTTTGAGAATAACACTTGATTAAGAAGATGATGAGAATATCTATATATACTCTTAACATTTGTATGATCTCATTCACAGGTTTAGTAACTTGAATACATACGTCATTGAGTATTATAGTTCCCTAGACATTTATAATGTTACAACATTATCTCATAATTGCATTAAACATAATAAATTAAAAGTTTGCCTTTCATTAATAATCAAATCATTTTTACATGATATGCCATTACAATAATAACATGATTGGATCTCTGGGCATACATAACCAACAAAATCCCACTTGCACTTACAAACAATCACACAAGAATCGTATTCCAACAGATCATACATGTCCATCATGCTTCTATTGTGAAAGTGCCTTAGTCAAGGGATCAACATCATTTTTTTCTGTTGGTACTTTGTAAATCTTTACATCTCCTCACTATACAATTATTTGTATGAGATTATATCGCCTTTGTATATGCTTCGAGCACTGATGTGATATGGGTTCCTTAGCATGTGGAATAGCTCCATTATTGTCACAATATAGCTTGATTGTGTCACCGATGCTTAGAATGACCCGAAGTTCTATGATGAACTTCTTGATCCATACAACCTCCTTTGTTGCATTTGATGCAGCTATATACTCAACCTCTATAATAGAATAAAAAATGGTTTATTTCTTGGAAATCTTCTAGCTCACAACTCCATTGTTGAGGCAGAACACAAATCCTAATTGTGACATACAATCATTTTTATCAGTCTAGAAGCTGGCATCTGTGTAAAATTTTTCCACCAACTCTTCCTCTCTACCGTAGAGCAAGAACTGATCCTTAGTCCTTCTCAATTACTTTAGGATGTTATTCATGACTATCCAATGAGCTTCACCTGGATCTAACTGATATACCCTCATCACGCTCAAGGCATAAGAGATGACTGGATGGGCACACAACATTGCATACATGATTGACCCAATTGTTGAGGATTATGTAATCACACTCATGTGTTCCCTTTCTTCGCAAGAACTGGGACATTGAGTTCTAGAGATGGGGATACCATTAAGCATAGACATGTTTCCTCTCTTTGATTTCTCCATGATGAACCACTTCAACACTTTGTCAATGTATGTGCTTTGACTTAGTCCAAGAAGCCTTCTGGATCTATCTCTATAGATCTTTATCCCCAAGATGTAGGATGCTTCTCCCAAGTCTTTCATAGAGAATGTATTTTCAATCCATGCCTTTACCCATCAATAGTATGTCATCTACACACAATATGAGGAATGTCACTATGCTCCCACTGACCTTCTTGTACATACAAGGTTCACCTTCATTTTGAATAAAGCCAAACCTTTTATTGTCTCATCAAAATGAAGATTCTAGCTCTGAGATGCTTACTTAAATCCATAGATTGACTTTTTGTAGATTACATACTTTACTTGCACATTTTGGATCTATAAAAACCTCAGGTTGTGTCATATACACATCCTCAACAAGATTCCCATTAAGGAATGTGGTTTTAACATCAATTTGCCACATTTCATAGTCATGGTAAGATTCAATAGAAAGCATGATCTTGATGGACTTAACAATGGCCACTAGAGAAAATGTTTCATCATAGTCAACACCTTGAACTTTTATGAAACTCTTTGCCCTTATAGGTGTGTACTTTTCCATCCATGTCAGTCTTCTTCTTGAAGACCCACTTGCACCCTTTGGGTTTTATCCCTTCCAGTGGACCCACCAAAGTCCATACTTTGTTGGTATACATGGATTCCATCTCCAATATCATGGGGTTAAGCCATTTCTCAGACTCTGGTCCCTCTACATCATCTTTATAGGTTATAGGCTCATCATCTATGACGAAATCACTACATTTGTGAGTTATAAGATATTTGAATCTTTTAGGATGAAGGCATGTCTTATTAGATCTATGAGGTTCCTGTGTTACTTGAGGAATTCAAATTTCCACAACACTTTGTGAATCTTTAGGTTCCTCATATACACCAAATGGTTCAATGTTTTCTTGTTGGTCTCGAACCTCTTTGAGTTCTACTTGTCTCCCACTGAATCCTTTAGAAAAAGAATCCATTTTAAGGAATATAACATGTCTGGCAACAAATACTTGGTTGTCAGATGGATAATACAAGTAGTATTCCATAGTTTCATTGGTATATCCAACAAAATATCACTTTTTAGATCTAGGGCCAAGCTTTTTAGGAAACATTTTCTTGACTTAAGCTTCGCAACCCCAAATCCTCATAAAATACATTTTGGGACATTTCCTAGTCCATATCTCATATGGTGTCTTTTAAACTGACTTAGATGATACTCGATTTAGTGTAAACATGACTGTTTGTTGAGCATACCCCCAGAAGGTTATTGGAATCTCAACATAAATCACACCATATCCATTAAGGTGTGATTCCATCTTTTTGATACACCATTATGATGAGGTATTCCCGGTGGAGTCCACTGGGATACAATGTCATGGGCTCTAAGAAGGTCCTCGAATTACTGGTTTAAGTATTATCCACGTCGATTAGAATGAAGTTCCTTAATACTTTTATGCAGTTGGGTTTTTACTTCATTCATAAAATCCTTGAACTTTTCAACAACTTCTGATTTATATTTCATTAAATAAACATAGCCATACCTATTGAAGTCATCAATGAAGGTAATGAAATATTGATACCCACCTATACCACTTTTCCTTAAAATTCCACACACATAAGTATGTATGAGTCCTAATAGATCACTAGCCCTCTCATTGTTACCAATGAAAGGGGTCCTAGACATCTTGCGCAACAAAAAAGATTCACATGTCTCTATTGATTCAAAATCAAAAGAGTCTAGATAGCCATCATTATGGAGTCTAGATATGTGATTCTCATTTATGTGTCGTGGACAACAATGTCAATGGTATGTTTTGTTTGAGTTGTTGAGTTTTAGTCTTTTGATATTAATGATATATACATATATCTTTATATATAACAAGTAAATACCATAAGACATAGGGGCACTACTATAAAAGATCCCATCTTTTCCAATAGAACATCGACAACTTTTAATATGGAATTCAAATGCATCATTGTCCAAAAAAGATACATAAATGATGTTTCTTTTTATACAAGGTACATAATAGTAGTTATTTAAATATATTACAAGCCCCATGGGCAGAGATATACTATAGGTTCCAATTGCATTGGGCGCAACTCTTGTGCCATTAGTAACTTGCAGTTCCACGTCACCTTTTCCCAAAGGACTACTTCCTTTCAGATCCTGCATATGTGACCATATGTTAGATCTACATCCAGTATCTAATGCCCATGATGATGAAGTAGATAGATTTATCTCTATAACTTATATACCTGAAGTGGATATCACCATGACCATCTTCTTCTTCCTAAAATCCTTCAAGTACAATGGATGAGTTCCTCTTGTACTTTTCTTTCTCCTTATCTTGAGTGTTCAAGACTTGGATATGGGCTCAACCATAGAACTCTTTTTGGCCTTGCATTCATCCTTGGACTCATCCCTACTGATCACCATCATGAGCTTGTCCTCCTTCACTTTTTCTTCAACATGAATAAAGATGGAAACTAGTTTTGACCTCTATCCAACCGAATTACTCATATGGTAACATGCAATAAAATGACTTAATGATTCATGCATAGTCCTTAGAATCATATCAGTGGCTAACTCTTGGCTCAAAGTGAACCCCAAATCTTCAAGATGATACACATGTCCAATGATGTTAAGAACATGTTCTTCTATAGAGGTTCCCTCAGATCCACTTTGACTCAAGAAGAACCATCAAGATAGCATCCCTTCTTACCTATCAAGACAAAGTGTTACCTTCTCAAGAACACTGATTTCCTCACATTTATCATGCAACTCATAGTTCATACATCTTAGCATAAGGTACTTTTTCTCTAAGGCATCATTGGCATGCTTCTAGTAAGCATCCACTTGTGTCCTAGGTGCATCAGGAGGAGGTATTTCAGGCACTAGTTTGTCAAGGGCGTAGAGCTTGCACTCTTCATTAAGAACCCTTCTCAAAATCCAAAACCAGTCATCGAAACTTCTCCTGTCAAGTTTTTACTTCTTTAGGACCAATCCCAAATTAGATTTGTTTGTCATTGATTGTACAAGAGAAAATTTGCATTTGTAAAAAATCATTTTTGATTTTATTTGATTTGATTTAAATTTTTTGATGATATTAACTAGGTCTTTAATTATTATCACTCCCACTATTTTATTCAAATTGACAGGCCTCAATATCAATTCAGAGTATTGCAGCTTACAACATTCTAGTGAGCCAATATACAAAACAATTCAACAATTACCCATCCTACACCAGTGTCCATGGTCAATTATTAAGGTAGACAGTCATGCCAATTGCATCATATGCAACTCTTGGATAGATGATATGTGCAACCCCTTAACATAATAACATGTATGCTTCTGGGGTTAGACTCTATAAGAATCACCAGTTAAGCCTGACCCAAAAATCCAACATGATAGAATATGCACCCTACTTGAGAAGAACCTACATATCTATCATCACACTTCCATGAGATGGACGGTGCACCACACTGTTTTTCACGTATCCTATGCTTAGTCGATCAAGCTTTTCATTTGTACCACTTATGGAAAGCATCTAAGACTTATTGTTTAAATTGAAGGAGTTTGTATTTTTAAGTATATACTTATACTTTATCCAATCACCACATATATAGTATGTATCATATACATGTTATATCCCACAAAAAAACATGGAATCAACAAAAGTAATGATTATGGCCATCCTAATAAAATCCCTTAGAGCCACAATGAATTACAATCATCTAGGTCTACATTACATGATGAAATTTCTTGTTGATGAAGATCCATGCTTTGTCAATCTGGGTTGATTGGTTCAAACCTTGAACTGATTGGCTCACCTCTTAGCTGGTTGTTAGGTCGTCTCACCGGTCATGTGGTCTTTCTATCCACCATCAACTGTCTACTCTAACAGATCATTCGGGTCTACTAGGAAATCAGTCGGGCTTGTCCACCATGTCCTCCAAGGTCATTTAGTCAGTCAACTTATCTATGAGACACATTCATCTTCATTATAATAGGAAAGTAAACTATCCTACTTTTACATGGTTGTTGGGAAATCTTGACTTGCCTTCATGGGGAGCAAAGGTAGAAGAGAATTAACTTTACATTGGGAAGATAAGAAAGAGGTACATTATGAAGATTGAGATAAATAGATAAACCAACTGCCTACAACTATGCACAGATAGGGATTATTGGCAATAACCATGCTACACATCTACCATAAAAACCACTTTTAGAGTGACACATATAAATTTCATATATATATATATCATACATATATTAGTTTGATATTATCGGGGTGTTTGTATTTGACAAGATAATATTCACATCGCATGCAATAATAGATTGAAAAAATCAAAAATTTGAGCATATAGATTATCCCATAATATCGTCATTTGATGTTGGATTTGATACCACTATAGGGAAATAAGGCTATAGAGCAGGCGGGAAAAACAAAAATTTTATCTACATAATTCCCTTAATTAGAAGATTGCGTCAATAACTATAATGTAGGAAGGATGGTTTCAATGATATACCTAGTCCTGGAGCAAGTCTAGTGCAATACTCATCATTGTAGATGTGCAACTCCAAATCCTAGTTGTACTGAGACTCATCCAACTGCCCCTCCTCTTGGTCTGCACGATGGACTACAACCACAAACATCATCGTGTTTAGTAGCTCCTCTTTTCACGGACTGCTGGTTGATGTTGTCCTGCAAGTACAAGACAAAAACCTCCCACCTCTATGGTAGTCCAAAGGGACCACTAAGATCTCATGTCATCCTACTAGAATGATCAGGAACGAGTCATCCTTCTGTTAGTGTACTAGTCATCAACTTGCTCTCCCAAAATGACAACTCTCAGTTCTTATCTCCTGTGGCTATCCCTCCCTTGTTGAGTATGACTTCCCTAGTCTCTCATGGTTACCACAACTAGAAAGGACAACAGTTGTCATAGGAATTGATTCTCAGTTGTCTGTGTTGTGCTCTGGGAAGAATCATTACCCCCTTTATTTATAGGCAGGGTTTGGGTCTAGCTTTGTAGTCTATGCGGGAGTGGAAGGGACTGGAAGAACTTGAATTTTCACAAAAATTCTAGAAATTTGGCCACCTGTGAAACCAAAAATAGCCATCTCACAAGTAAGACAGTCATCTTATACTATGAGATGGGCATCTCATACTACAAGATAGTCATTTCACAATTTCCTAGTTGTTTACGAATTTGGTAAATCAATGCCCATCAATGTTAGACATTGATTTCCTTGTGCAACAAGTATTGCTCAAGTAAAACAAATAGGGAAACATCTAGAACCTTCCCCAACCAAACTAAACTATATCAACCATATGAGACGACCATCGATTCGATCGAATTTGGTCAGGTTTGTTCGTTCCTTAGTCAAATTCAACCCACAATAGACCTAAAACCTAGACGCCCATCTCAACTATTGAGATGACCGTGTGACACTTCCAGAAGGCTATCTCAACACATGATATGGGCATTTGGTAGTGTTGTTAGCATTCTTGTTGCATGAATCAAATGCCTTAACTATCATAGAACCATTCTTACCCCAATCCCAATCTTGTTGCCTAGACAATGGTAAAAGTATTGAAGCACCTATCCCTGAGTGGCCCGATAGGATCTCACACATTGGTGTATACAATAAGGATTGAAGTGCCTGTCCCTGAGTTTCCTGATAGGATCTCACACACTATCATATACAATAAGAAATAATAACTCAAAAACTGGATATTTAAATAAAAAATTAACCCAATTGTGATATATTGCAAATATCCTTGTCATAAGAGTATATAGAGTGCGGAAGTAATCTTAGTAGTGTTCCATTTGTATTTCCTAAAATTAAGAAAATCAAGAAAATCAAGACACAATCATACAATTGCTTGGTAAACTATATAAAAGCAAGTAAATGGTTTATAGCAAAAGTTTATACCTGGCATGACTTATATTGAAAAGTATAATAAGAAATTTCCAAAACCAAAATTTATTCAACAAGTTGTGTATTTCAAACAATTTGATTTTTATTACGAGTTCCCTTTATGTTGTAATCGAGCATCATTCTTATATATTTTTGTTTGACTCTATCACCCCAACGTGATGTGGGAGGTCTCTAGGCTACCTCTTCATGTGAGGTAGGAGGACAATGTACAAGTCCCACCTCTAAATGAGGAGGTTGCTTGCATTCAGTATCAACATTTTAAACATTACAAACATCATCATCATCATCATCAGTATATGGGTAGTCATAATGGGCATTAACATTTATGTTCTCATGTTTTTCTCAAAATATAATATATGAAAAATGGAAGACTAATCATAGGGAACAATAGCTCAATGAAGTTATATAGACAAGTATACATTCAAGAGATACATCAAAGTATCTTCAATATAACCAAAGAGGAGATATAATAGCGTACCTTTCACTGAGAATTTTGAGTATAGATCTCAACAAGTAATGGATCAACCCTTCGAGTCAGATCCTAAACCATCAAGATTTGATCAAGGGTCAAGATCATGATTTTAAAGAAACACGTTCAACTATATGAGATTAGGGTTACATTTTCCTTTTTCTACCTTAGGGTTAGATAATCATTTTATAATCAACAATGTTTCCAAAAGATTCAACTTTATTCAAGTATCAAGCATGTTTCAAGAGTGAATGGCCTACCTAGGTATTTTTAGGAACACATGTCAACCCAAAATACTATCATCATTATTCAAGTTACTATCAAATCTCTAGATCATTATTAAGATCAAATAGTATCATTGGAACTCAATTTTAGATTAGGTAGAGTCATGGGTCATTCATATGATTAAGGATTTGCAAGATTAAGATTAATCATCATCATATCTAGAGAAATCCTTATTTCAATGGGCATGATTGATATTCTAGAGTAGATGAGTTTAAAAGATTAGATTTGGCGCTTGTTTAGTCAAGTTTGATCTAGTTCCTCAAAATGATCATTAGAATCAGAACATGGGTTTCCCAAAGATTAAACTCAAATGAGAGTCATTAACTAAAACATTATGAGAAAGAGATCAAAACAAGGGATACCGATGAGATTCATAAGGAATTAGGCTCGAAAAATATTTTGAAACGAATCATTGGTGTTTTCTTATCAAGATTGAGTACTTATTTGTAATTTTTGAAGTTACGATGTAACTTCTATGATTAAAACAACATTCATCCATTTATTTGATTTTTTAGCATAGAGAAAAAGAAAATACCTTAAAAAGGAATATGTGAGAAAATTTGTGGCCGTCAGATTCTTGTTCAGTGCTTGACCATCATGGAAAATTGAAGGTTGAGGGGCGACGACCTCCTGAGCACGTGTGCAAGTCAGGAGGGAGAGGAGGTGTAATGACCCCGCCTCTTGGTAACCCCCAATTAAGGGAGACCCGAAGGTCAGAGCCATTATTCAATTAACAGGATCAAAGGTTCAACAAATAATCAATAATAATTATGAAATTCTACTAACTAACTGGAATTTGGTATAAAATTAAAACTTTACTTACCTTTGAAAAACTTTGGGAATCTATCTATCCAGAGCTTTATTCTACTCTATCTAATCCTCCTTGCACTTTATGTTTTATTTTCACAATGTGTCACTTTACCATTTGTTCATTTCAGGGTTGTACCTAAAATGCCGACAAACAAAACGTCGGTCAGTATATCGAAATATACGGGTATGTGAGGATAACCAAAAGTTTGCACATAAGGATAACAATCTAATTATCACAATCAAGTTAATTAACCAGCCAATTTACATTTTCCAGTATGACATTCTTCACCGCTTTTGCCCTAACCTTGGCATACCCACCTCAGGGTTTCCTCTGCTAATGACTTAAGGCCACCTTCTCAATCCTGAGCTTGGTGCCTGGGGTCACCACTCATGGTGCCCTATAGTCATGCAATATCATATGCCACCTTCTCATTCCCGATTTTGGTGCCTGGGGTCACCACTCAAGGTGTCCATTGGTCTACCCATCTGGGCCAGACCTTTGGCATCATCCATCAGGGTGGCATGTAGGTGCGAGAATACATACTTCTATTATAAATGTGATAATCATAGTGACTTTATAGTTTGCAAATATGAACATCCAAACTGATAATTTGCATTCAATGTGATTAACCATCTGAAAAATCCTCGAGAAACTAAGGCAATTATTCATAATTAACCACATACCTTTTAAGCAAACTTGGATGTAGAAACAACCAATCAATAAATCAAACAAGTGCACATAGGTTGATCCTGAAAAAGGCATTCAATTTATCTATCATTAATCATGTCATCGGGATCCATTAACTTGTAACACCCCTAACCTGGGTTATACTTTAACCCTAGGTGTTTTGATTAAGAAAGATGATCAAATGCTTAATCTCATTTTGTGAAAGGTAATTAGGGCTCAAGAGGAACTTAAATTGCAATTCTAGTCCTTTTTGAACATTGTTGAAATCAATGTTTTGTTTGTTTTGGACTAATGTGAAAAATACCCAAGTTGAGGGGTTTAAGTGCAAATTTTGCATTATAATATGTTCCTCATATGTTTAAGCATCATGAGAGTGAATATGATGATGAGGTGTGGCTTATGTAAGCCTGAATACCAAGAAAAAGCTGATAAAGCAATGTATGTGCATGAAAACCCAATTTTGGTGTAATGTGCAATTTACCCAAAACCTAGGGTGCAATATATAAATTAGCACTTCAATAAGGTCCCTAATTTTTCTTGGAATCATTTATAGCAAACAAAATGAGAGGGGTGCCTCATTTGAATTATGTTGGAGGAGAGAGAATCTTGATATTAAAATAATCAAGATTTAATCTTAATTGAAACCCTAATTCGATTTAGGGCAAAAATGAATGTATGAATTAAAGGGAATTCAACCAAAATTGAAATGGTTCGATTCAGATGGGTGTGGATAAGTGTAAAGACTTTCAAAGGCACGGGCATATCCTAAGGAGGTGAAATTCCACTCACCATTATTATAAGAAAAAGAATTTCCACTCAAATATGGATATTCTTATTATAAGGGTTAAGGTGCTTAATTTCTTTTCCCTTAATTCATGGATAATGTAAGGGAGTTACGTGGGGATAGAGACTACCTTGCATGCAAGAAACCAAGGGGGAAGTGGTGGCAACAATTTTGGAATTAAAAGACTTTTATAAAGTATCTTCTCTCTCATCAATATTTCTTATAAAAGTACCTTTTCCAACCCACCGAAGGACATTTTCGGATTTCCTTTCTTCCCCTTGCTTGAAAAACCAACCAAGAAGGCTAAGGACAGAAGGGAGAACGTCCAAAACCTGTTGGTAAGCTCTTTACCTTCGTTCTCCTTGATTCCATGGTGGAAATCGAAAATAAATTATGGATTTCTTCCTATTTCGATCTCATCTTCAATTCTAACCATTCCTTTTCACTCAAACCTTGAGGACGAGCCTTGGAATGGTGAAAGGAGTTGCATACACCATTGTTTTCGTGGAAATGGAGCTTTGGAGCTCAATTGGAGGTGGGTTTTAAAACTTGAACCCTTTTTCATTGTTATTCAACCATTAATCTTGCAATTTCATTGATTCCTTCATTATCTTGATTAATTGCTGGTTGAAATTGATTAATTCATGAAATCAGAAGTTGTTAGAACTTCAGGGACGAAGGTAGATGATGATGACATCATCTTGGATACTTTTCCCAAAGAAATCTTGTTCGAATCGGTTTCAACATGTTTGCTCATGAGGTTTCACCAAACCGTTTGAGAGCAAACAGTTTCAAACTGTTTGAGAGAAAATGGTTTCAAAACTGTTTTAGAAGGTTGAACAAGGGTTGACCGTTTGAGATTCCTGTTCCTAATTATATTTTTTAATGAGTCACAAAATTTTATGGATTAACTCCCAAGGAATCGTGAGTTGAAGGCTAATCAATTAGACAAAGCCTAATTGGATTAAGTGCTGATTTTCAACTTGATTAATTTGCCTTTTTAGGAAAACGGTTTCAAAACAATTTGGGTGAGTTGACCAAGGATTTACCGTTTGAGAATGTTGTTCCTAATTATTTTGGTTAATGACTGACCAAATGTGATTGGTTAACTCCCAATTAATCGTGAGTTGAAGGCTAATCAATTAGGAAAACCTAATTGGATTAAGTGCTGATTTTTCAGCTTGATTAATTTAACTGTTTGGGAAAACGGTTTCAAAACCGTTTGAGTGAGTTGACCAAGGGTTTACCGTTTGAGATTACTGTTCCTAATGATGTTTTTTAATAACACACCAAATTTTATGGATTATTTCCAAAGGAATCATTAGTTGAAGGCTAATCAATTGGGCAAACCCTAATTGAAATTAGGGCTGAAATTCCAATGAGTTGATTTGAGATTTTGGGTTGATTGGCCCAAACCGTTTCAAAACCATTTGGGAATCACCCAAACGGTTTCAAGACCGTTTGGGGATCACCCAAGACCGTTTGGATGCCTGGGGTTAAGTATAGTGGCCCAATTGAAGGTCTAAAGCTACCAAATTACTCTGCAAATAAGTGTTAATTTGATGATCAACTCAATAGCTCAAACCCTAATGATTTTTCACTAGAATCCAAGGGTTGGATGAGCCAAACGGTCTCAAGACCATTTGGAGCTCATCCAAACGGTCTCAAGACCGTTTGGAGGTCACCCAAGACCGTTTGGAGGTCCAGGGGTGAATATGGTTAAACAATTGATGATCCAATGATACTAAGTTAAAGTGTAATCAATTGCTGATTTGGTGATCAATCCAATGATCCAAATCCTAATTGGTTGACTTGGATTTTGATGATGAGATGGGAAATGGTCTCAAGACTGTTTGGTGGTCATCCAAACGACCTCAAGACCATTTGGGGTCAGGTCATGTTCAATTTGGATATGGTTCAATGGTTTCAAAGTAACTAATCTTGCATTGATTAGAGTTGAAGGATCATCGATTCCAAATCCTAATTCAATTGATTCAAACCCTAATTGAGGACTAATTGAGAGTCAATTGAGGGTCAAATCAGTTGAAGGTTGACTTATTTAACTCAATTGAAGAATGAGGATAGGTCCAATTGATGATTGGTTCCATGAATTCAATGATCGAAGGAATCAATATTGAGAACCCTAAACCGATTGGTGTAGTTGAGACCATCTTTGGTCGATGTGGTTTTGAGGAGGTTTGGACCAAACAGTCTCAAGACCATTTGGGACCAAACGATCCCAAACCATTTGTGCCCATGCGGTTTCAAAAGTCAAACTTGGGCAAACGGTCTTCACCTACTTGTTTGGGCAAAAGGTCTCAAACATCACTTTTACCAAACGGTTTCAAACCGTTTGAACCTTGAAGGACCAAGACCATTTGGGGCTCAAGTAGTCAATGTTGATTGAGTACTCAATTGGTTAATCCACTTAGACACTTGTTGTAATTGAGGACTCAATTGATCAATTCAATTGGATACCTTATGTAATGGAGGTCCAATGTGATTGAATCTCTTGAGAATAGAGATGATGAATGATTAATTTATCCAATGATGATTAGTAATGATGATCATTGAAGGTAAAAAGGTTGAACCCCTAATAGTACCTAAGGGATTAGTGCCTTTTAAGGGATGAACCCTAATTTCTTATAGGATCAATGACTTGGTACACTATGTTAATCATAGTTGTATGTACTTGATTGAAGGGTTGATAAGACCTAATCAAGTTGAGTAGATGTTAGCATGAATTCATACATGAATATGATTCATGTGGTGATTAAGGGTATGATCCTCAAGTAGAGACATCATGAAACCCTAATCATGAACATAAACCCTAAATGACATGGCTAATGAACTCTAACCCTAATTGAGGGAAATTCTAAATGAAATCTTAATCCAGGGTAAGGATGTAGCCCTAATCTAGGGTAATGATAAGTGAAACTATAATTTAGGGAAATGAGATGTAAATCCCTAATTGGGATGAATAGTGAATCTCCAATTATGGATAATTGAATGAAATCCTAATGGAGATGAATAGTAAACCCAAATTGTGGGTGATTCCATGTGAAACCCTAGTTGTGGGTGATTCCATGTGAATTCCTAGTTGAGGGTGATTCCATGAGAAACCCTGATTAAGAGTTGACATCACATGAAGCTCTAATGCTATGTTGTGATGAGAGACCCTAAGAAGGGTGATGGTAAATGCGACTCTAATGTGAAGTCATATTACATAAAGCCCTAATCTTGGGCAATGTGACAATGAATCATAATCCTAATCTTATGAAAGGGTATAGAGAAACCCTAATGATGAAACAAGAGGAATGTCCTTATAAAGGTGGAACATTTCATGTGGTTGATTATAAGCAACCTTATTGTAAGCAATATCTTTAGCATTAAATAAGTCCACATCATTAAAAATAATTGCACAATTCTAATGTGTGGCCTATGCATTATATGCTAAAGGTGAGAGTTAGTGATGTGTTGTATTAAGAGGGGAAATACCTTAATACAAGATAAGTTGGTTAACTCAAGAGAGTCAGAAATAATGAGAAAGTGATACATCAAGATATCATAGTTATCACATTCAATACTTCAGGGTTTATATACCTTGATTCACTCCAAATCCAATGTAATTGGGTAAGAAACATATGAAGTGTGTTATGTAACTATTACAATGAAATGTAACGAGTTGTTGCAGTTGATGAGTGTTAATTAATGTACCTTGAGAATGGGGTTAAGCCCAAATGATGTGTATGATATAATCATTCCATGATGAGTATGAGAAATGAACTCATACCTTGAATTGATGATCATTAATGCTATATGATGAAAGTAATGTTATTGAATAATCAAATATGATACCTTTGAATGCCCTAGAGGTATGGATTAATGAATTATGAGTTGGATAGATTATATAATCATGAAACCCTAATTAATGAGAAAAGGGGAACCCTAACCCTGACTTGGGTAAAGGGAATGATAAGCCATGTTTGATAGTAAACCCTAATTCTAAGAAAAGGAATAATGGTGTTACTATTGTATCACATTATGTGATGAAAATCTTGTATGACTGTTATCATGCCTAATAACTATGCAGGTATGATGAGATGATGAACATAGCTAGATTTGAGCTATGACATTTATATAATAAATGTTGATTGGCATTATGAGCCTTAATGTTGTTGTTGCTTAGTAAAAGTAACAATGTGTAAGGATTCTATGAGTCATATGAGCAACTTGTTGCCTAGAAAGAGGTGACAAGATATTTCATGGCCTTGTGAGCCAGGTGTGATGCTTGTGTAATAAGTATCATGAATGCCTTGGTAAGATGACCCGAAGGTGATATTTACCTGAAAAAGGTATAATAATGCTCAATGATGAGTTAAGGGTTTGAATACCTAGAACCATATGATTATGGTGATGAGAATGTGAAGGGATGAGAATTCCCAGATTTGAAATGAGGGACTGAGTTCCCAAGGTCTTTGAAAGACTGATAAATATCTGATGAAAGTAATACATGTCTCTTTATAGCATTGTTGTAATAAGTTATATTTGAGAACTTGACTGATGCTAAAAGAATGTCATAATGTACTTAAATAATCAAGTATAATGATATCATGTAGAGCCTTGACCATAGATCCATCATTGTCAGTAGTTAAATGATGGTGAAACAGGTTTTCCTAAGGGAATTCCTGGAGAGCATACTTTTGAGTATGTGGGGGTTATGGACGTGAATATCCGTACGTCCTAATGTAGGAATTGATGTGAGATGTACTTTAATCTCTCATTCCTTCATTATATGTTCTGGGATGGATGTATCACAAATCTCCTGATGATTGGGTTAGATGTCGTACACATCTCCCAATAATGTTAATGCCGGATCGGTGGAGATAAACACAAAATCTTACGATCGCGAAGACAGTATAGCACGCCATTGTAACTATGATTGCAAAGTTGCTAGTATACTCTGGAAAGCTATGTTTAGCAGAGACATGACGTGTATTTTACTACGCGCTAAAAACGCAAGTGTACGCGTCGAGTAATATAGGCCTTGTGAGGCCCGAGTCGAACTCAGGGATACATGAATTATTGGAGACTTCTACTAACTAATCGCAATCAGCTAGACCGATTAACAAAGTAGGGTTTTGTTGTTCAAATTAAAAGAAAATAAAAATCAAACAAAAAAAACAATCGATTAAAGGTTAATTTAATCAATTAAAAGGGATATCTTTAGGATGGCGGTTTCACCGCGGGTCAACATTGTATCAAGTTTCATATCATTCTTCACACTCCTCTCTCTATCCGGGTAGTGGCCTGAAAACAGAATTACCCACTGTCGTGGTGTAATTCACTACTTAGATTTAGGTTGATTCCACCGTCGTAGTAATCATTCCCCTAAACTAAGTGCATTATAAACGGTCTCTCAGTTCCCACCATTAATTTTACAACTCCTTTGTCAAGGGTTTTATTAATTAATGTAGAATTCGTCTCTTTTCAACCGTTAATCCTTCTGTCGAAGTGATTAAGGGCATTAAGTTATTATTATGGTGATCAAGCATAACAATAGAAATGGAGAAAACGAATCTATACCACGGATTTGAGAGAAAAATATGAATTATTGATATAAAAATGTCATACAATGCATTCCCGAGCTACTCCCGGTCCTAAATATTGAAGGTTTTAGCCTCTCATGTTCATCTCACATGAGTACATGGTAGAAATTGGGGAATTCATAAGAAAAACGGGAAATAAATGGGAAAACCCCTGAACGGAGAAGAACTGGTGGATCCTTGGCGTAAAACACGAGCTTCCCCGCCTGTCGGTGGTGGAAATCGTCTTTGGCAGCGTACGAATCACCCGAGATGAGCTTCTCGGCCTCCGTTCTCCTCTCTCTCCTCCTCGGCACTCGTGCAATCCAAAATGAGATGATCTTTTACGTCTGGGCGGCCGTCATTAGGTATAAGTCCCTAATTAGGTCGTCAAATAACAACAGCCGTCCGATCGAAATCAAAACAAATCCAACGCATATCTGCCGGCGTCGATACCATCGACGCGGGTCGATGGTATCGACCCAGCGGATTAGCGGCAGCTTTCCTTTCTTTTATTCTGAGCGCCTGTGGTGATCTCGATACCATCGACTTGTGTGTCGATGGTATCGACACCTTTAGCGTCGGTTGTTGTCGTTTAGCGACGCTGTAGCTCTCCTTGTGTCGATGGCATCGACTTGGGTCGATGGTATCGACACTGTATTGCTCTTCTCGGCTGACAACCTGTGGCTTGGTCGATGGTATCGACTTCCGTCGATGGTATCGACGGAAGCAGATACTTGTTCTTCCTGAAATTTCACAACAGGCCCAAGTAAATCCACACAATTTATAATAAAATGATAAATAATGCTCAAAATAGTAAAACAAAGGGGATTTGATATAAAATGATGGCAAAGACCAAATAAAGTGAATTATGCAATAATATCCATGAAAATGAGTAATTAAGGCACAAAACACATATGAAATAGGTCTCTAAATGCGACTCAAAATCATCGCATCAAACTCCCCTAAGCTTAAACATTGCTCGCCCTCGAGCAACTAACCCTTAGAAAAGAATTGCAGATGTCAACTAACAATCAACACATCACCCCCCATCCCACATTACTCCCACTGGACATTCTCAAACCGGCCTTTCCTAATCACAAAACAGTAATTACCCAACAGGCGACAATAATCATCAATAAAAGAAATTATCCTTCAAACCGATGAGCACTATCAGATAAGGCAGTTAACATAATAAAATTTGCCGATTCAGCATTAGTGCATCTTGTGATCGCCTACACTACGTTGCTCGCCCTAACTACCATCTACATGGAAGCAGTTCTCCTAATAAACATGAGTGAGGAGAAAATCACGGTGGCCTACCAATCCGAGCAACGGGTGGATGGAATGGGTGGTTCATGGAAGAATTTGGAAGTATTACACAGTTTCAAAATGCATACAACAAAATGCCCTAATTGATGCCAATGCACATTGAAAATGCCCGAATGCTTAAAATTGGGTGGGATGATGCATGCACTAACCTTCCATCTCAAAAAGAGATAGAAATCTAATTAAGCCACATCATGTACTCAGTTTCCTTGTTATGCAAGTGATATTATGTTCCTTTCTCCCTCTTATTCCATTTCTTTCTAAATTCTCTTCTCTTTTTTTTTTCTTTTTTTTTCCTCTTAGCCCATATATCCATAATTGCTTAGAGATACATGTGTTAGGCTATTTTTCTTCATGATTGGAAATCTTTGTACTATTTCGAGGGTATGGGACAATTTAGATCACTTTTCAAGACAAACTGAGGTACATGGTGTACTTATGCATGAAAATCATGAAAGTTATGAGTGCAACTACATGACATGCACCTAAAGGTAATGTGCATGAATCACTATACATTT
Organism: Alisma plantago-aquatica; assembly: GCA_963693085.1. Lineage (NCBI taxonomy): Eukaryota > Viridiplantae > Streptophyta > Magnoliopsida > Alismatales > Alismataceae > Alisma > Alisma plantago-aquatica. Next base: position 45,340,754 of record OY856411.1, read on the forward strand.
TTTTTTCATTTTATGCAAAAATATGAAAATAACAATGCAAATCCTATCTACATGCTATGCACGCAAAAGAAGTTAAAACTATACTTTACTTCCAATTCTTGGGTGGATTATGGAAAAATATGAAGTGGAATGATCACAAGATTAAGTTACTGAACCTTAGAAAAATATCTTGTGTCCCTCCTTACTGACATGTGTAGTATTTCAAAGGGTTCTTTATCGTATATCCAATTAAGGTCTCATTACTATTTGATTAGGTTAGGCTCAAACAACCGTTACTATCCACTTTTCATGAGTCAATGGGGGTGTGAGTGTGACATATTGCTTCAAAGTTGACATAATCAATCATTTTCGTAGGACAAGTTTCCCAAGGACAACCAAGTTAAGCTATCCAAAAGACCCAAAAAATTTTTTTCTTAAGACATCCACGATTACACTAGATAGATGTGGATCCTAGACAAACACTAAAATTGCAAGAACAAATAACAAAGCAGAAACTAAAAACAACTAAAGAAAAGATAAAAGATAGAGCTGTTCCAGCCACCCCCCTAAGCTTGAATCCGACTATGGCCTCATAGTCAAAAACTAACTTAAGGGTGGAACAGTGATACCCTGATCAATCTTGCGGAGGCGGTGGTGGGTATTGTGGTGCCGTAGGATCCCAAGACGGGTACTCCCCTGGAAGCTTGGATCATATTGGGTCCTCGGCGGAGGCTGTGGATAGCCTCCAAAGTAGTCTTGACTCCAGTAATGGTCAAAGAAGGGCTCCTGTTGCGTCTCTATCTGCTGCAACCGGGTGTGCATTTGCTCTTGGTTGGCGAGGATGAGCCGCTCGTTTTCGAACATAGCCCGTTGGTTGTCAAGTACCCGGCGCGTAGTGTCATGAATGCCGGTATACATACCCATGTGCGGCAGCTGAGTCTGTTGTATGTCCTGCAGCATGGTGTACATCCCCTGCATGGAATAGGGATCCGCAGCTGGCTGCTCGTACTGTGGTGATGGCGGCGGGGGCTGAGATGATGAAGATGCACCTGGATGCATCCTAGGACGCTTCCGTGGTGCCACACGTGCTCGAAGAGGTGTGAAAGCCTCCTCTTCCTCTGCAGCCTCGCCCTCTTGCTCGTCACCACCGTCGTCTTCCTCGGAGGACTCGATGGCTATGATTGGCCACCGGAAGTGCTGCTTCCCCTCAATGTTGAAGACGTCGTCCGGTAGGGAGCTCTCTTGATAAGCTTGGTTGACGTGGCAATGAGCATAGGCCAACCCGTCCCGTAGAAGAATAAGGTTTGAACGGTGCAAATGTTGCACGTTCACCTTGCTCCTCGTAAAGATCGGAGTCATGGACTGAAGGTTCAGCCCCAAGTAAAGCGCCAACTTGGTGACAAGACCACCAAAATGGATTGGAGCCTTCCTTGTGCTCCTCTTCACCGCCAGGACGCACTGCAGCCAGAACGCCCCCCAGTTGCACTCTTGACGTTTCAGGAGTGCGTAGAGAAAGAACAGGTCACTCTCCTGAAACTTTCTCAAAGCAAGATCGCTTCGAGCGAAGAAAGTCAAGCTCAACATCATGTGCAGGACCCGGACGAACGGGTGCTCAAAATCCGCTACCGCTGCATTATGGTAGCTCACAGTCTTCCCTGCCGGCACTGTAACTAGCTCGGCGAAGATTTTGTCGTAGTCGGTGCGGGCGTCGGGGCGTCGGTGATCGTTGCGGCTGTGGTTCCAGTTGAAGATGTCGTTGAACTGCTTCAACGTGATGTTGTAATTGTTGTTGAAGAGTCGGAAGGACACCCTTCCCCGGATCCACGTCTGGTCCGATGGTACCACGTCATTTGGTACGACGCAGATATCAAGAGACGCCATGAACTCGGCCACCAGTTCCTTGTATGTGGGCCATTCGCCGAAAAACGGCTGCCCATCCACATGACAGTCGATCTCATAAAGGCGATTGGTGTGCCGTGCTTGCCCGGCCAACACATAGGCCAAGTTGGCCTCGAACCCCAGCTCCTGGATCATTCCCCAGTCCACATACCGGGTGGGCTCGAACTTCCGCTTCATAATATCCTCGTAGACCTTCCTCACATCCATGTTGGCATGAATGAGGCGTGGACGAGGGATGGAAGCGGGTGGGGGAGGAACAAACTCCTCGATCTCCATAGGATGAGTGCTTGAGGACGACACTCTGGCGGTGTGCACCATGGTTGCGAGAAAAGAAGGGATTAGAAGAACAGAGCTCGGTGAAGATGGAGAAGAGAATTTTCCGCTCGATGAAGATCTCCGCTTGATGACGCTTCTCTGCAATCTTGGAAGGCTCGGGGGAGTGCTCGGCGCAAAGGAAGATACTTGCTCTGAAGGTGTGACGTCAAGTGACGTTGCAAGTCCCCTTAAATAGGCTTGATCGGCGCCCCTGTTGGCCCGTCGATACCATCGACGAGGGTCGATGGTATCGACACATCTCGCGGGTATCCGCCTCCCTCGCGAGTATCGATGGATGACGTTTGCTGGATCGAAAAACCCAGATTGCTGACGTGTCGATACCATCGACAGAAGTCAATGGTATCGACGCAGCACCCGAATCGCTGACGTGGCTGTTGCGATCGTCGTCGATGTCTGTATGCGGATCGGTGACATGTCCGTCGATACCATCGACAGATGTCGATGGTATCGACTTGCTTTTATTGCGACACCGCCGTTGTGTTGCATTTAACCTGTGATGATGTCGATACCATCGACGAGGCCGTCGATGGTATCGAGTTGACTGAGCAAAATCCGTCTGAATATCTTCAGAGATCTCGATGGTATCGACTGGGGTGTCGATACCATCGACACTTTTATTGCGACCTGTCTGTGACCATGTCGATACCATCGACGGGGGTGTCGATAGTATCGACGCAGTGCGATTTCTGCTGGTGTCAACCTGAACCCATGTTGATACCATCAACGGATGTGTCGATGGTATCGACCCTGCCTGTGCCTGCACATTCAACAAACGGATCAAGGTATCATTTTTAAACTAAAATTCAAACGAAATAAAAGCAATCTATGACTAAAATTAAACTATCCTAGTGTACCGATGGTTGGGTTGCCTCCCAACAAGCGTCCTTGTTTAGCGTCTTAGGCTAGACGTCTTCCCTCCATCTCATTCTTGCACAAGTGAAATGAGTTTGACCTCATTCACTTTCCTCTTGTAGTTCTCACCAAAATACAGCTTTAAGCGTTGCCCGTTCACCAAGAATGTGGCATCTCCATCACGCACGAGAATCGCTCCGTGCGGTTTCACCTCTTCCACAATGAAGGGTCCACTCCACCGGGATTTCAGCTTCCCGGGATGCAGTTTAAGGCGGGAGTTAAACAATAGAATGTTGTCTCCCTTCTTGAACGTGCGCATCTCAATATGGCGATCGTGTATCAGCTTTGTGCGCTCTTTGTAGATGCGGGCATTCTCATATGCCGTCATGCGTAGCTCATCCAATTCATTCAATTCAAACATCCTTTTTCTCCCGGCCTCATCATAGCGCAAGTTCAGGCTTCTTAGCGCCCAATGGGCCTTGTGCTCTAATTCCACCGGAAGATGGCAAGCCCAGCCGTACGCCAACCTAAAAGGAGTGGTGCCTATAGGTGTTTTGTACGCCGTTCGATAAGCCCAAAGTGCGTCCGGTAGCAATACACTCCAATTCTTCCTTGTGGATGCTACGGTCTTTTCTAAAATCTTCTTGATTTCTCGATTTGATACCTCCACTTGTCCTTGCGTCTGTGGATGATATGGGGTGCCGATGTTGTGCTTGACCCCATATTTCTTTAAAAGTGTCGCGAATTTCTGATTTCGAAAATGTGTGCCTCCGTCACTTATGATCATTCGGGGAATCTCGAACCTGCAGAAAATGTTCTCTTTGACAAACCTGCACACTACGTTCGAATCATTAGTTCTTGTGGGGATTGCCTCCACCCACTTCGACACATAATCTACAGCAAGTAAGATATAAAGATTTGAATTTGAGGACACAAAGGGTCCCATGAAGTCAATGCCCCATAAATCAAATACCTCAACTTCCTGAAATACATTCAGGGGCATTTCCTGTCTCCTTGAGATGTTACCTGTGCGCTGGCACGGGTCACATTGCCTAACAAAATCATAGGCATCCCGGAACAAAGTGGGCCAATAAAGGCCGCTCTCCAACACCTTAGCTGCTGTCCGTGAGCTAGCATGGTGTCCTCCTGTTGGCGACGCATGACAGTGGTGGAGAACACTCTCGTACTCCACCTCCGGCACGCACCTGCGAAGAATACCATCCCTGCACTGCTTCAAGAGAATCGGGTCATCCCAAAAATAATATCTCAATGAATGAAAGAATTTCTTCTTATCTTGATAGGACCAATCCTCCGGGATGATCCCGCAAGACAAATAATTCACAATTTCCGCAAACCATGGTTCTTTAGAATCAATTTTTAAAAGTTGCTCATCGGGAAAGGTCTCGGTAATGGGTATGTGCAAACCTTGTTCATCAACTCACTCTAACCTAGACAAGTGGTTAGCCACCACATTTTCAATTCCCGACTTGTCTTTAATTTCAATATTGAATTCTTGTAGGAGCAAAATCCACCTAATTAGTCTAGGCTTCGCATCCTTCTTCTCCATCAAATACTTTATTGCAGCGTGATCAGTCCACACAACCACCTTAGAACCCACTAAGTACTGCCGAAATTTTTCAAAGGCGAACACGACGGCCAGTAACTCCTTTTCCGTAGTTGTGTAGTTCAATTGAGCATCATTAAGTGTTTTTGAGGCGTAGAAAATCACAGCAGGCTTGTTATCTACCCTTTGCCCCAAAACAGCTCCCACAGCATAATCAGACACATCACACATCAACTCGAATGGCTTTTCCCAATCCGGCGTTTGAACAACCGGAGCTGAAATCAACTTCTCCTTCAAGACCTCGAATGCGTGAAGACATTTCTCATTGAAATCAAAAACTGCATCTTTTTCCAACAATTCCGATAATGGCTTTGCGATTTTCGAAAAATCCTTAATAAATCGCCGATAAAACCCGGTGTGTCCTAAAAAACTTCTCACCCCTTTTACAGAATTTGGTGGGGGTAACTTAGAAATCACCTCAATTTTTACGGGGTCTACCTCAAGACCCTTGCTAGACACCTTGTGTCCTAGCACAATTCCTTCCGTCACCATCATGTGACATTTCTCCCAATTGAGGACTAAGTGTGTGTCCTCGCACCGCTGCAACACCTTATCTAAGTTAAAAAGGCATTCATCAAAAGACGCTCCATACACCGAGAAGTCGTCCATGAAAACTTCAAGACACCGCTCTACCATGTCAGAGAATATGGCGAGCATGCAGCGTTGAAAAGTCGCCGGCGCATTGCATAAACCGTACGTCATACAGAGGTAAGAAAACGTCCCATAGGGACATGTAAACGTAGACTTCTCTTGATCCAAGGGATCAATAGAAATCTGGTTGTACCCCGAATAGCCATCTAGAAAACAAAAATGCGACCGACCAGCTAGACGTTCCAAAATCTGATCGATAAATGGCAATGGAAAATGATCTTTAAGAGTTGCGGTATTCAATCGGCGGTAGTCAATGCAAACACGCCACCCGGTTACCAATCAGGTGGTGACAGGTTCATTCAAAAGATTAGTAGTGACAGTGATTCCCCCCTTTTTAGGGACTACCTGTGTGGGACTCACCCACGTTGAATCGGATATGGCATAAATGATCCCTGCAGCAAGAAGCTTTATGACTTCCTTCTTGACAACCTCCATCATGCTTGGATTTAGACGTCTTTGAGGCTGTATGACTGGCTTGGCTCCCTCCTCAAGCCGAATCTTGTGTTGGCAAAATGTAGGGGAGATCCCCTTGATGTCCGCCACAGACCACCCAAAAGCTCCACGGTGGTTCTTGAGCACTATCAGTAGTTGCTCCTCCTCATCCGCACTCAAGTATGCAGAAACAATCACTGGTAACTTGTCCTCCTCAGCTAGAAAGACGTACTTCAAATGCGGGGGCAATGGCTTCAACTCCAGATCAGGTGGGCAAATAAGAGATGATTGTAGCGGCGGGGGAAGTGTACCCAAATCCTCATAGTGCCTCGTGTAGAAACATGGAAGCATTTGAAGCATTTTGGCGCACTCCTTGAGTGAAGTACTCCACATCCAATCATAAGCGACATTTAACAAACACGCCTCCAAAGGCAATTCCGGATATGCATCAAAGACGGAAGTAATAATCACATCATCCTCCCATAGAGGTGGAATGTCCTCATTCTCATCATTTGGAAACCCAACAGCCTTGCATAAAGAGACAACTTTAGTTTGCTCCATAAGGTCCACTGCTAGGGTCCCATTATCTATCCTACTCATAACATGAGCAATATCCAAAAATGGCTTCCCAAGACAAAGTGAGATATTTTGTTCCACATGCTTCACCATATTGCAATGTGCTTTTGCTTTATTAGATGCATTACCATTTGGCATGACCATCTCAAAACGATCATCCACAATGCCCAAGGTCAAGTGACCTCTCCCCATCTCCAAGATCATATCAGCTGTAGCTTGGAATGGGCGACCAAGTAGTAACTCATTACCGTGCTTGTCCTGCATTTCCATAACGACAAAATCAGACGGAAAAACAAAGCGGTCTACCTTTACCAAAACATCCTCACAGATTCCATACGGTTTCACCACAGAATTATCGGCCAATTGGATGGTCATGTTACTTGGTCTCGACTCCTTCAATCCAAGTTTCTTGAACGTAGAAAGGGGCATCAGATTGATGCTTGCCCCAGAATCACAAAGTGCTTTGCCAAATTTGAACTTCCCGATAAAGCAAGAAATATTGAAACAACCGGGATCCTGTCTCTTTGGTGGCAAAGTGCCCATAATAAAAGCACTCACTTGCTCCTTCAATACTACGACCTCAGTGTCGGGTATCTTTCTCTTCTTGGTGATTACATCTTTGAGAAACTTCCCATAAGACGGGATTTGTTCGATCGCCTCTAGAAAAGGAATATTCACTGATAACTTCCTAAAGTTGTCCAGAAATTTCTTAAACTGTGCATCCACCTTTCTTGCTTTTGCACTATTGGGATAGGGAACCAGAACGGTATGTGCCCTTTGATGAGGTGGCACATAGGGAGTTAATTTCTGTGGTTCCTCCTTAGTGGCTTGTTCTTCCTTACTATCTTCAGCTATGTCCTCAGTTTGCTCTATGATAGGTGGGGGCTGCTCTTTGACTGTTGCTTCTTCAACTGTGTCCTGCAGTGTGCTTGTGTCATCCGCCCTTGGATTTAACACTTTCTTACCGCTCCTCAATAAGATGGCCTTGGCCTGTTGGTTTCCCCCGGGAACATTGGTGTTTCTCGGAAAACCCGGATGTGCCGGCTTCTTCAAGCTTGCAATCTCGGCTACCATCTGTGCCATGGAAGTCTCTATAGTTCTCATTTGAGCCCCGTGGCTCTGCAAAGTCTGCCCGAACTGGTTCATAAATTCACCCTGCTGCTTTATTTGCTGCCCAAAAGTGTTCATCAACTCTTGATTTTGCTTTATGACTTGATTGAGCAACTCCGTGCTCTTGTCCTCCGTGACCGGTGCAGGTTTGGCGTCCGGATCCTGCAGAAAGTTATTTGGATCCTTCCATGAAAATTTCTTGTCTTTCCGCCATGAATAATCGTTATTCCTGTACCCCTGCTGTTGCCTCATGTAATTGACCTGAGCCTCATCCTCGGACTCATTGTCTTCCTTCTGCAACAACTTCTTTGCGAGAAGATCCATCTTCTCATTCAGCTCTCTCATTGCCTTTGACTCACTGGCAACTCTTACTTGCTCAACTGGGCCTCTTTCTCTTTCTCCCCAAGATTTCTTTCGTGCCATATTCTTCAGTATTTCCCAGCATCTTGTATCAGTGTTATTTAAGAAAAATCTGGAGCCAGCCGAGTCCAAATTGCTTCTATCATGCTCGGAGAGAGCAAAGTAGAAGATCTTCACTTGGGTTTCCTTGTCTAGTCCATGGTGTGGACATCTCCTCAACATGACTTGAAATCGCTCCCAAGTCTCAGAATAGGTTTCACCCGCCTGTTGGGTGAAATTGTGGATCTTCCGGATCATATCATTGGTCTTCTCAGGAGGAAAGAACCTCTCGAAGAAAACCTCCACCATGTGATCCCATGATTCAACAAACTTGTCGTCGAGGTTATGAAGCCACTCTCTTGCCACTCCAGCCAAGGAACTCGGGAATAACTTGAGATAGAGCACATCCTGCGGAAATCGATCTATCTTCACCATATCGCAGTTCTCCACAAACTGACTAATGTGTGCCACTGGATCTTCATTTTTCAGTCCGTGAAATGCATTGGATTTGACCAAGTTAATCAGTGTTGGGTCGATCTTGTATGTAGGTATGTTTAGCCCCTGTTTCTTTATAGGCCCCTTTGATGCCGAGGAAGAAGACGACTTGATCTTCTCCCATATTGTCTGTGCTTCAGCCATTACTTCTTCTTGTTCTTGCTCAGATTCAGAATGTATATCACTGTGGTGTTCCTCCTCGTAGTAGTCCTCGTCCTCTGGTCCCGCAGATGGAACCTCAGGTGTGCGATTCACGTAGTCTCGACTACGTGTGTGCACCATACAAAGTACCTGAAATTTGGAAGTAGTGGTTCAGTACAATGCCTTGAACGAGTCAACACTATTATAGAGAAATGAAGGAATTTTTGAAATTGTTCTAAAAATAAATAAAAAAATGTGGCCTAGAATGGCCGCTCTTACCACTCAAAGTGCCAATAATTCGCCGTATCCCCGGCAACGGTGCCAAAAACTTGACGTGTATTTTACTACGCGCTAAAAATGCAAGTGTACGCATCGAGTAATATAGGCCTTGTGAGGCCCGAGTCGAACTCAGGGATACGTGAATTATTGGAGACTTCTACTAACTAATCGCAATCAGCTAGACCGATTAACAAAGTAGGGTTTTGTTGTTCAAATTAAAAGAAAATAAAAATCAAACAAAGAAAACAATCGATTAAAGGTTAATTTAATCAATTAAAAGGGATATCTTTAGGATGGCGGTTTCACCGCGGGTCAACATTGTATCAAGTTTCATATCATTCTTCACACTCCTCTCTCTATCCGGGTAGTGGCCTGAAAACAGAATTACCCACTGTCGTGGTGTAATTCACTACTTAGATTTAGGTTGATTCCACCGTCGTAGTAATCATTCCCCTAAACTAAGTGCATTATAAACGGTCTCTCAGTTCCCACCATTAATTTTACAACTCCTTTGTCAAGGGTTTTATTAATTAATGTAGAATTCGTCTCTTTTCAACCATTAATCCTTCTGTCGAAGTGATTAAGGGCATTAAGTTATTATTATGGTGATCAAGCATAACAATAGAAATGGAGAAAACAAATCTATACCACGGATTTGAGAGAAAAATATGAATTATTGATATAAAAATGTCATACAATGCATTCCCGGGCTACTCCCGGTCCTAAAGATTGAAGGTTTTAGCCTCTCATGTTCATCTCACACGAGTACATGGTAGAAATTGGGGAATTCATAAGAAAAACGGGAAATAAATGGGAAAACCCCTGAACGGAGAAGAACCGGTGGATCCTTGGCGTAAAACACGAGCTTCCCCGCCTGTCGGTGGTGGAAATCATCTTTGGCAGCGTCCGAATCACCCGGGATGAGCTTCTCGGCCTCCGTTCTCCTCTCTCTCCTCCTCGGCACTCGTGCAATCCAAAATGAGATGATCTTTTACGTCTGGGCGGCCGTCATTAGGTATAAGTCCCTAATTAGGTCGTCAAATAACAACAGCCGTCCGATCGAAATCAAAACAAATCCAACGCATATCTGCCGGTGTCGATACCATCGACACGGGTCGATGGCATCGACCCAGCGGATTAGCGGCAGCTTTCCTTTCTTTTATTCTGAGCGCCTGTGGATATCTCGATACCATCGACTTGTGTGTCGATGGTATCGACACCTTTAGCGTCGGTTGTTGTCGTTTAGCGACGCTGTAGCTCTCCTTGTGTCGATGGCATCGACTTGGGTCGATGGTATCGACACTGTATTGCTCTTCTCGGCTGACAACCTGTGGCTTGGTCGATGGTATCGACTTCCGTCGATGGTATCGACGGAAGCAGATACTTGTTCTTCCTGAAATTTCACAACAGGCCCAAGTAAATCCACACAATTTATAATAAAATGATAAATAATGCTCAAAATAGTAAAACAAAGGGGATTTGATATAAAATGATGGCAAAGACCAAATAAAGTGAATTATGCAATAATATCCATGAAAATGAGTAATTAAGGCACAAAACACATATGAAATAGGTCTCTAAATGCGACTCAAAATCATCGCATCAAGACACAAGATGTCCTGCATGTGATCTCACACTGACCGAGATGTGGGAGGTCATGGGAATCCGACTCTTCCATTGACCTTGTATGGTACCGATTTTGACTTCACAATGGTCGGTTGGAGCATGAGCGGTATATCTCATCTCCTCAGGGCATAAGTGTGTTTGTAAAATGAAATCTGTCGTATAGCATGTTTCCTTTAGGATTGAATTCGGAAATTCGTTGGCTGATGTTGCATTTCTGTGTGAATTCCTTAGTGGATAAATGTTAATTATGTTTCTTTATATTCTCTGCAAGGTAGACATATGAATTACTTATCTACCATGGGTAGATGCAATGATCTCCTTGAGAATGGAGATTATCTTATTCTGTTCTATGATGAATAATTCTTCCTGATAATGTAAAAGTAACCCCTGCTCAGTTTTAATTTAATAAACTGCAATAACAATGTTTTTGGCGGAGAGTTATATCTCTCGCTGGGGAAATTTTCAATTGTCTCACCCCCGTGGAAAACATTTTTAGGTATGCATGGGAGGCAAAGCAGAAATCCTAGAACAAGGAAAGAGCAACAACAACAACAACAACAGGGACATCAATAAGATCTCAGGTGGAGATATTGTCTGTCTACTCATACAAATAGTAGTCATATGTGTCCTCTCTGTACTCTCAGGTCCTCGGAGTTTTTAGTTAGCATTTTAAGAATCAATCTGAGGTTTTGGCTTGATGCCTCAAGATTCGTATACTGTCTGTATATAATGTTTATAAGACCGTTGATGATGTAATCTCTGAAAAGAGATGGTATAGGTTATGTACGTTTGAACCAGAATGTAAATATTATGTAATGGTTCTTACTGGAAAAGATTTCCTATGTGAGGATCTCTTTGCAAAAAGTTTTAATTTTCAGTGATTTTTAGTAATCCGCTGCAAATAATTTGCTTCTGCATTAGTTAATCCTATTTTTGCGAGACAATCACCACAATTAGTGGTATCAGAGCTCTAGGTTCGTTGAGTCTACAGAGACATAGGACTAGGTTAGTAGAGTCTGTTATGGTGTCATCCAGTGTATCTGATAGTGTCTTCTTCTCATATAAGAGGAGAAGAACTTAAAGATGACTGGGTCACATGAGGAGATTGCTGCTGAGAGCAGTTATGTTGCACCAAGAAGAGGTGCATGGGAACAGGCAAGTGAGAGACAATTGCCTAAGAATCCCCTAGCTGATCCAACTATAATAAGAAAATCCTTCTTTAAGTATTATTGTTGGATAACTTAGGGCAATAGTAATGAATATAATGGATCAAGCATTGGCAGAGTAACCTAGATTACCAGCCTCAATGATGATGTTTTAGATATCAATAAGTTTTGTAATCAACATCTACATGTTGAAGCAAAAGGAAATGATGTATTTCTGGACTTAAATTAAGTATGTGCTCAACCATAGTCTGTTGAATCAACCTTTAAGGCAGAGTTAGATTGAGGCAGTGAATAATTCATTAATTATGACAAGTGAGACAAGATAATGTCATGCAAATATGTTAATTTATGAATTCCTGGATTAACTGAGAAAGGAAATGATTGAACTTTCCTTGATTAGTCCTATGAGGACTTATGTTTTGCATAGTAAAACATTACAAATGTCTTATGTTGTTCTTACCTCCTTGAGAAATGATGAGGTACAAAAGAGATGCCTGAATGAAATTCAGGGATGATAAGTTTTATGCTTATGATAAAAGCAAGGAATATGATAGTAGACAAAGTGCATACTACTTGATCTCAATACTTGTAAACCCTGGCCAGGTATACAACTATTGATGATAAAGTGGGTATGGAAACTCTTAGATTGTTGTCTTTTTTATTGCTCTGATGAAGTAGTCATTCTGAGACAATCTAATGAGTATCATGAATTAGGAATATTGAATGAATAAATGTGTCATATCTTATGCATAAGAAAGAGAAGTTTGAGATAATCTTAGATGAGCATGTTGTATGAGGAACTAAAAGTGTACTCCTCATAAGATAAGAATAAGAATGAGGGAGATGAACCCTGTTCAATAATGCTTCCCGCATAATAAAGATCTTTCCCATAATGAGGAAATGGGAATTGTGATGAGATCATGAGATGATCAAAAACATGCTAGATAATAATAAAGAAAGGGATAATGACATGCAATCATCCTTACAAATTCCAATGCTAAAGGCAAGGAACCTAGGATTAGATAAAGAGTAAATGGTTCAAGAATAGTTGAAAATACATGAATTAATAAGAGGAATATGAATCCTTGTTTTCTTTCCTTTCAGGGACATGGAAATCAAGTGGGTCTTAGGACACTTGATGTGCATAAGATGAAGGAGTTCATGTATTGGATACTTAGAAAAGTATCAGTTATCTTGGACTTTGGTCCCAAGATGAGGACATATGAAACAATTAATGTTCCAAGATAAAAGGAAGAGATATATATGATGTGTTTCCAATACATGTGATAGATACCAAGGTGAAATATTCTGGTAACTGAGATTTATCAGATGGGTTAGGTTGGCTACCTGGAGTGGTCAACTGTGAAATTAGTCTGATCATAATAATATAAACATCATATGTTTGGGGTTTATGCTCTACATAAACATGATATTAATAAAGAATGCATGATGTTTCTCTGAACAAGAGAAGTGTTGTTTGACACAAAGTTGACTCTATAGTCAATGATGAGGAACAATGGAGCATGTGCCTTGTGTGTTGATTCTATGAGAATCTTGTATGGAAACACTTTGTGCTGATCAAAGTTTTATGGTGTCTCCATAATAAGGAGATGTTATGTGAAGACTAGATAGTATGATGAATGAAATACATCTGTCTTTCTTTATCTGGGATTTCGGGGACAAAATCCTTGTTAGGGGTTTATAATTTGTAACACCTCTGACCTGGGTTATACTTTAACCCTAGGTGTTTTGATTAAGAAAGATGATTAAATGCTTAATCTCATTTTGTGAAAGGTAATTAGGGCTCAAGAGGAACTTATATTGCAATTCTAGTCCTTTTTGAACATTGTTGAAATCAATGTTTTGTTTGTTTTGGACTAATGTGCAAAATACCCAAGTTGAGAGGTTTAAGTGCAAATTGTGCATGATAATATGTTCCTCATATGTTGAAGCATCATGAGTGAAGATGATGATGAGGTGTGGCTTATGGAAGCCTGAATACCAAGAAAGAGCTGATAAAGCAATGTATGTGCATGAAAATCCAGTTTTGGTGTAATGTGCAATTTACCCAAAACCTAGGGTGAAATATATAAATTAGCACTTCAATAAGGTCCCTAATATTTCTTGGCATCATGTAGAGAAAATAAAATGAGAGGGGTGCCTCATTTGAATTATGTTGGAGGAGAGAGAATCTTGATATTAAAATAATCAAGATTTAATCCTAATTGAAACACTAATTCGATTTAGGGAAAAAATGAATGTATTAATTAAAGGGCCTTCAACCAAAATTAAAATGGTTGGATTTAGATGTGTGTGGATAAGCCTAAAGCCTTGAAAAGGCACGAGCATATCCTAAGGAGGTGAAATTCCACTCACCATTATTATAAGAAAAAGAATTTCCACTCAAATATGGATATTCTTATTATAAGGGTTAAGGTGCTTAATTTCTTTTCCCTTAATTCATGGATAATGGAAGGGAGTTCGGTGGGGATAGAGATTCCCTTGCATGCAAGAAACCAAGGGGAAGTGGTGGCAACAATTTTGGAATTAAAAGACTTTTATAAAGTATCTTCTCTCTCATCAATGTTTCTTATAAAAGTACCTTTTCCAACCAACCTAAGGACATTTTCGGATTTCCTTTCTTCCCCTTTCTTGCAAAACTGACCAATAAGGCTAAGGACAGAAGGGAGCACGTCCCCGACCTATTGGTAATCTCTTGACCTTCGTTCTACTTGATGCCATGGTGGAAATCAAAAATAAATTATGGATTTCTTCCTATTTCGATCTCCTCTTCAATTCTAACCATTCCTTTTCACTCAAACCTTGAGGACGAGCCTTGGAATGGTGAAAGTAGTTGCATCCACCATTTTTTCCATGGACATGGAGCTTTGGAGCTCAATTGGAGGTGGGTTTGATAACTTGAACCCTTTTTCATTATTATTCAACCATTAATCTTGCAATTTCATTGATTCCTTCATTATCTTGATTAATTGCTGGTTGAAATTGATTAATTCATGAAATCAGAAGTTGTTAGAAATTCAGGGATGAAGTTAGATGATGATGACATCATCTTGGATACTTTTCCCAAATAAATCTTGTTCGAATCGGTTTCAACATGTTTGCTCATGCAGTTTCACCAAACCGTTTGAGAGCAAACAGTTTCAAAACCATTTGATAAGGTTGAAAAAGGGTTGACCGTTTGATATTACTGTTCCTAATTATGTTGGTTAATGACTCACCACATTTTATGGATTAACTCCCAAGGAATCGTGAGTTGAAGGCTAATCAATTAGGCAAAGCCTAATTGGATTAAGTGCTGATTTTCAACTTGATTAATTTGTCTTTTTGGGCAAACGGTTTCAAAACCGTTTGGGGGAGTTGACCAAGGGTTACTGTTTGAGAATCCTGTTCCTAATTATGTTGGTTAATGACTCACCAAATTTTATGGGTTAACTCCCAAGGAATCGTGTGTTGAAGGCTAATCAATTAGGCAAACCTAATTGGATTAAGTGCTGATTTTTCAGCTTGATTAATTTAACATTTTGGGAAAACGGTTTCAAAACCGTTTGAGTGAGTTTACCAAGGGTTGACCGTTTGCGATTACTGTTCCTAATGATGTTGGTTAATAACTCACCAAATTTTGATGGGTTAAATACCAAGGAATCGTGATTTGAAGGCTAATCAATTAGGCAAACCTAATTGGATTAAGTGCTGATTTTTCAGCTTGATTAATTTCACTTTTTGTGCAAACGGTTTCAAAACCGTTTGAGTTAGTTACCAAGGGTTGACCGTTTGATATTACTGTTCCTAATTCTGTTGGTTAATAACTCACCAAAGTTTATGGATTAACTCCCAAGGAATCGTGAGTTGAAGGCTAATCAATTAGGCAAACCTAATTGGATTAACTGCTGATTTTTCAGCTTGATTAATTAAACTTTTTGGACAAACGGTTTCAAAACCATTTGAGTGAGTTGACCAAGGGTTTACCGTTTGATATTACTGTTCCTAATGATGTTGGTTAATAACTCACCAAATTTTATGGATTAGTTCCAAAGGAATCATGAGGTGAAGGCTAATCAATTGGGCAAACCCTAATTGAAATTAGTGCTGAAATTCCAATGAGTTGATTTGAGATTTTGGGTTGATTAGCCCAAACCATTTCAAAACCGTTTGGGAATCACCCAAACGGTTTCAAGACCGTTTGGGGATCACCCAAGACCGTTTGGAGGTCTGGGGTTAAGTATAGTGGACCAATTGAAGGTCTAAAGGTACCAAACCACTCTGCAATTAAGTGTTGATTTGATGATCAACTCAATAGCTCAAACCCTAATGATTGTTCACTAGAATCCAAGGGTTGGATGAACCAAACGGTCTCAAGAACATTTGGAGCTCATCCAAACGGTCTCAAGACCGTTTGGAGGTCACCCAAGACCGTTTGGAGGTCCAGGGGTGAGTATGGTTAAGCAATTGATGATTCAATGATACTAAGTTAAAGTGTAATCAATTGCTGATTTGGTGATCAATCCAACGATCCAAACCCTAATTGGTTGACTTGGATTTTGATGATGTGATGAGAAAACGGTCTCAAGACCATTTGGTGGTCATCCAAACGACCTCAAGACCATTTGGGGTCAGGTCATGTTCAATTTGGATGATGGTTCAATGGTTTCAAAGTAACTAATCTTGCATTGATTAGAGTTGAAGGATCATCGATTCCAAATCCTAATTCAATTTATTCAAACCCTGATTGAGGACTAATTGAGAGTCAATTGAGGGTCAAATCAGTTGAAGGTTGACTTATTTAACTCAATTGAATAATGAAGATAGGTCCAATTGATGATTGGTTCCATGAATTCAATGATTGAAGGAATCAATATTGAGAACCCTAAACCGATTGGTGTATTTGAGACCATCTTTGGTCGATGCGGTTTTGAGGAGGTTTGGACCAAACAGTCTCAAGAACGTTTGAGTCCAAATGTTCTCAAGACCGTTTGGGACCAAACGATCCCAAACCGTTTGTGCCCATGCGGTTTCAAAAGTCAAACTTGGGCAAACGGTCGTCACCTACTTGCTTAGGCAAACAGTCTCAAACATCACTTTTACCAAATGGTTTCAAACCATTTGAACCTTGAAGGACCAAGACCATTTGGGGCTCAAGTAGTCAAAGTTGATTGAGGACTCAATTGTTTAATCCACTTAGACACTTGTTGTAATTGAGGACTCAATTGATCAATTCAATTGGATACCTTATGTAATGGAGGTCCAATGTGATTGAATCTCTTGAGAATAGAGATGATTAATGATTAATTGATCCAATGATGATTAGTAATGATGATCATTGAAGGTACAAAGGTTGAAACCCTAATAGTACCTAAGGGATTAGTGCCAATTAAGGGATGAACCCTAATTGCTTATAGGATCAATGACTTGGTATACTATGTTAATCATAGTTGTATGTACTTGATTGAAGGGTTGATATGACCTAATCAAGTTGAGTAGATGTTAGCATGAATTCATACATGAATATGATTCATGTGGTGATTAAGGGTATGATCCTCAAGTAGAGAGATCATGAAACCCTAATCATGAACATAAACTCTAATTGACAGGGCTAATGAACTCTAACCCTAATTGAGGGCAACTCTAAATGAAATCATAATCCAGGGTAAGGATGTAGCCCTAATCTAGGGTAATGATAAGTGAAACTCTAATTTAGGGAAATGAGATGTAAATCCCTAATTGGGATGAATAGTGAATCTCCAATTATGGATAATTGAATGAAATCCTAATGGAGATGAATAGTAAACCCAAATTGTGGGTGATTCCATGTGAAACCCTAGTTGTGGGTTATTCCATGTGAATTCCTAGTTGAGGGTGATTCCATGAGAAACCCTAATTAAGAGTTGACATCACATGAAGCTCCAATGCTATGTTGTGATGAGAGACCCTAAGAAGGGTGAAGGTAAATGGGACTCTAATGTGAAGTCAAATTACATAAAGCCCTAATCTTGGGCAATGTGACAATGAATCATAATCCTAATCTTATGTAAGGGTATAGAGAAACCCTAATGAAGAAACAAGAGGAATGGCCTTATAAAGGTTGAGCATTTCATGTGGTTGATTATAAGAAACCTTATTGTAAGAAATGTCTTTAGCATTAAATAAGTCCATATCATTAAAAATAATTGGACAATTCTAATGTGTGGACTATGCATTATATGCTAAAGGTGAGAGTTAGTGATGTGTTGTATTAAGAGGGGAAATACCTTAATACAAGATAAGTTGGTTAACTCAAGAGAGTCAGAAATGATGAGAAAGTGATACATCAAGATATGATAGTTATCACATTCAGTACTTCAGGGTTTATATACCTTGATTCACTCCAAATCCAATATAATTGGGTAAGAAACATATGAAGTCCATTATGTAAATATTACAATGAAATGTAATGAGTTGTTGCACTTGATGAGTGTTAATTAATGTACCTTGAGAATGGGGTTAAGCCCAAATGATGTGTATGATATAATCATACCATGATGAGGATGAGAAATGAACTCATACCTTGAATTGATGATCATTAATGATATATGATGAAAGTAATGTTCTTGAATAATCAAATATGATGCCTTTGAATGCCCCAGAGGTATGGATTAATGAATTAAGGGTTGGATAGATTATATAATCATGAAACCCTAATTAATGAGAAAAGGGGAACCCTAACCCTGACTTGGGTAAAGGGAATGATAAGCCATGTTTGATAGTAAACCCTAATTCCTAGAAAATGAATAATGGTGTTACTATTGTATCACATGATGTGATGAAAATCTTGTATGATTGTTATCATGCCTAATAACTATGCAGGTATGATGAGATAATGAACATAGCTAGATTTGAGCTATGACATTTATATAATAAATGTTGATTGGAATTATGAGCCTTAATGTTGTTGTTGCTTAGTAAAAGTAACAATGTGTAAGGATTCTATGAGTCATATGAGCAAGTTGTTGCCTAGAAAGAGGTGACAAGATATTTCATGGCCTTGTGAGCCAGATGTGATGCTTGTGTAACAAGTATCATGAATGCCTCAGTCAGATGACCCGAAGGTGATAGTTACCTGAAAAAGATATAATAATGCTCAATGATGAGTTAAGGGTTTGAATACCCAGAACCATATGATTATGGTGATGAGAATGTGAAGGGATGAGAATTCCCAATTTTGAAATGAGGGACTGAGTTCCCAAGGCCTTTGAAAGACTGATAAATATCTGTTGAAAGTAATACATGTCTCTTTATAGCATTGTTGCAACACCCGGGCCCACTGCCCATGGCTCAAGTAGAGTTTCAAGAATGACGACTGGCCCCACAGACCACCACTAGCCTTAACTGCACACTTTGTCCACATTGACGCGCAAGCCAGGATCAACTTCCCGACTGGTCACCCATCCTAATACTACTCCAAGCTGAGCTCACTTAACTATGGATTTCTTTAGTGATGAGCTCCCGGAAAAGGAGGTGCACCTTGGTGATATGCGTAGTCCAATCATTTCTTTTAAGGTCATGTTATCCGAGGCCTCAAATCCTGGAATGTTACAATTGTTGTAATAAGTTATGTTTGAGAACTTGACTGATGCTAAACGAATGCCATAATGTACTTAAATAATCAAGTATAATGATATCATGTAGAGCCCTGACCATAGATCCATCATTGTCAGTAGTTAAATGATGGTGAAACATGTTTTCCTAAGGGAATTCTTGGAGAGCATACTTTTGAGTATGTGGGGGTTATTGACGCGAATATCCTTACGTCCTAATGTAGGAATTGATGTGAGATGTACCTTAATATCTCATTCCTTCATTATAGGTACCAGGATGGATGTATCACGAATCTCCCGATGATTGGGTTAGATGCCGTACACATCTCCCAATAATGTTAATGCCGAATCGGTGGAGATAAACATGAAATCTCATGATCGCGAAGAGAGTACAACACGCCATTGTAACTCTGATAGTGAAGTTTCCAGTATACTCTGGAAAGCTATGTTTAGCAGAGACACAAGATGTCCTGCATGTGATCTCGCACTGACCGAGATGTGGGAGGTAATGGGAATCCGGATCTTCCATTGACCTTGTATGGTACCGATTTTGACTTCGCAGTGGTCGGTTGGAGCATGAGTGGTATATCTCATCTCCTTAAGGCATAAGTGTGTTTGTAAAATGAAATCAGCCGTATAGCATGTTTGCTTAAGGATTGAATTCGGAAATTCTTTATCAGATGTTGCATTTCTTTATGCATTCCTTAGTGGATAAATGTTAATTATGTTTCTTTATATTCTCTGCAAGGTAGACAGATGAATTACTTATCTACCATGGGTAGATGCAATGATCTCCTTGAGAATGGAGATTATCTTATTCTGTTCTATGATGAATAATTATGCTTGATAATGTAAAAGTAACCCCTACTTAGTTTTAATTTAATAAACTGCAATAACAATGTTTTTCGCGGAGAGTTATATCTCTCGCTGGGGCAATTTTCAATTGTCTCACCCCCGTGGAAAACATTTTTAGGTATGCATGGGAGGCAAAGTAGAAATCCTAGAACAAGGAAAGAGCAACAACAACAACAACAACAGGGATAGCAATAAGATCTCAGGTAGAGATATTGTTTGTCTAGTCATACAGATAGTAGTCCTATGTGTCTTCTTTGTACTCTCAGGTCCTCGGAATTTTTAGTTAGTGTTTTATGAATCAATCTGAGGTTTTGGCTTGATGCCTCGAGATTCGTATATTGTATGTATATAATGTTTATAAGACAGTTGATGATGTAATCTCTGAAAAGAGATGGTACAGGTTATGTACGTTTGAACCAGAATGTAATATTATGCAATGGTTCTTGTTGGAAAAGATTTCCTATGTGAGGATCTCTTTGCAAAAAGTTTTAATTTTCAGTGATTTTTAGTAATCCGCTGCAAATAATTCGCTTCCACATTAGTTAATCCTATTTTCGCGAGACGATCGCCACATAACCCTAGTTGTTTCCTAGGTTATTTGTCCTTTTTAGGGTTTTGAGCATAATTAGGGTTCCACTTCATCTTTATTACTTTAAACCCTAATTTCACAAAATCACTTACAAACCCTAAATTTTTCATCTTTCTCTCACAAAAGATTCTAGTTTCATCTTTTAGTAATAGGAAACCGTAATTTCAGAATATGAACACTTTCCTTTTCTTTTCCTCCAATTTAGGGTTTCTAAACATATTAATCAACATATTGTGTTAAAAACCCTAAACTTTGTAATTCTATCATCAAAATAGGTTAAAACCATCTTAATCATTAAACCAGTTAACCTTGCTCAAATTATCCTACTTGTAAGATTAAATATATCTTTTACCAACAATTAAGGTTTCTAACCACAAATTAAAACCTT
This sequence comes from Alisma plantago-aquatica, assembly GCA_963693085.1. Lineage (NCBI taxonomy): Eukaryota > Viridiplantae > Streptophyta > Magnoliopsida > Alismatales > Alismataceae > Alisma > Alisma plantago-aquatica. The sequence goes on from OY856411.1 coordinate 45,361,743, forward strand.
TTCTAATCAAAATATGTACATTTGCAAAAACTTACTGATTTAGATGTCCAAACCATTTTTAACGCATTCCTAATATTTTTCTAATCATTTTTCATGTATTAACTTCCCTCATCCGAGTTTTCTAGCTCCAGATACGATTTTTAACAAGAAAACCCTTTTTATTGTTTATTAGCAATTTACAGGAAAAACCAGGATCATTAGATCTGTGGCCCACCGGTCCACTCAGGATTCAGTGGTCAGGGACGAATGCACCTCATCTTGAGATTAAAAGGGAGCCAAAGGTCAAGCGTGCCCTTACCTTACCGAAGACGCCACAGGGGTATTTCAGTAAAAGTGTCGCTTGTCATCTTCAAGCTCGCGTCCCCCTGGTTCGCGATCCAAGCTTGCCGTGGTCAACCTCAGGGTTGACTCTGGGCAACTTGCTCCCCCAGCCGCCAGTGAAGACCGCCGCACCACCGCCAAGCCCCACCGAACTCGTGGGTGCCCTTGGATTCACTAGTGCTAGATTCAGCTGACGGGACGAAGAAGCCCCCTTCTCCGGCGGAAGCAGCTCCACGATGGCGGTGAAGGTTGAGGTGTTTCTTCCAATAGAGCGTGCTAGACCATACATTGTCCTCCCTCGCACTTGCATGGATGGTCTGTGTACGTGCAAGTGTCATGAGTAGCCCCCTCCTTATATAGGCAGGGTTGGCGTGCGATCCAGATTTGGGGAAGCTCCCTTCCAGCGCATGAGCCCCACAAAGTCAGGCTAGTTCAACTTGGGAAAGACTCTCGAATTCAATGGAAAACATTGTTGGCTTGCTATTACCCTGGATCACAAGGAAATCGGAGAGGGAAATCCTCCCTATAACTAGCAACTTCTCAGTCCGTGTGGGACTTAGGAGATGAGCGACCAACGTTGGATTGAGATCCAACAGTCCTCAAAGCACACGTTCTAACAAAAGGAAACCTATTTTCCCTATTTCAGAATAATTTCAATTTTTAGCAAAATATTGAGAAATTCGTATCTCCCAAACCCTTGCTCCTTTTTAACACAAAATTTAAGGGAAGGTTTGTCTTGGCATTAACTATATACAAAATTTGGGAATCAAATTGCAATGGATGAGAAGTCTTCCTTCTCTCACAAGTTATCTCATTAATTAATCAAAATTAATTTGTATTCCTTTTTCCTTTTTGATTATCTTGTTGTTTTGGGTCCCTTGGACCTCAAGAAATCCTAAAGGCATGAATTCCCATATTGGGGAATATTGGTTTGCCTTTATCTTCTTTTGAAAGTCAATTTCTAATATCTCCCTCTTATTAATCAATTTCTTTTCCTTTTTAATTCTCTTTTTAATGATTTCTTTTTATTACTCCTCTATTTTCCTATTGGAATTCCTTTTAACATGAGGAATACTTGGGATACAAAAATCCACCAAGGATAACTCAATTATACCTCTTTTCACATATTTTCCAGATTTTATCATTATTCTCAATTTCTTTCTTAACAAGGAAATACTTAATTAGTCTTTTCTTTTCTTATTGCATTCTCTATGCAACTTTGGACTCCTTGGGAACCACAAAACCCAAGAGGCATGAAATAAAACTTTGGATTGAATTATTTTACCTTGTGGAGGTTTCCACACCTTTCTTTTCTCAAAAACTTAATTATTCATTTACTAATTGAATTTCCTTATTATTGGGCCCAATAGCCAATAAAGCCCACAAAGCAACCAGCAAGGCTATTGTAACGAAATTCATGCATTCAATCATTATTTTCTCATTTATCTTTAATATAAGAAATTACCTTTCTCATCAAATGAACCCAAAAATTGGGGTTGTAACATCCTTCCCCTCTTATAAGAATTTTGTCCTCAAAATTCCATGAAGCAAACAAATAGTTCAGGATAAGCCTTTCATACGTCCATCAGGGCTCCCATGTGGCTTCACCCTTTCCATGGTGCTCCCCAAGAACCCTCATCATCTCATATTCTTCCATCTGAGTTCTTTCTTACCTTGGTATATCATATCCTCATAGGTGACTCAGGACATTTCAGTCTCTCAAAAGATGAATAGGTTCAAGGCTCAACACATGGCTTGGGTACCTCACATAGTGCTCTAGATAGGACTCATGGAACACATTACACATCATGTTATCCTGAGGGGCAAGGCTAAACACAACCATCTCCACCAATCCATCTCAAATGGACCCATATATCGGGGACTTAGCTTTCTCAGATGTAACTTAGATTGGTCGGATTTTCACCTCACATATTCTCCCACTGTGAACTGCATGTCAGTCTGCTTTGCATCAGCTTGTGGTTCATGTCACCACTGGACCCTCTCTCAGTCGTTGCACGATCAAAGTGACTTCATCTGCACACATTGTGACCTTCGCGAGGCATCCTTCACCAACATCATCTTAATGAAGCGGTGACTGACACAACCTCTCTATAAAACTTCTTGCATCCCGATAAGGCTATGGTGGCTAACGTCACCTCACAAGAACTGTCTCTTGTATCACCCTGAATGAGCACACATACTCTCATTGGACCCTCTAGTCTAGATCGTACTAACCATTAGTATGGGGTGATAAGCTGTACTAACATCGGGTTCTTAATGTATCCACTTCCACCTCATGGAAGTGAACATTGGTCATACTCAAGAACTTTTGAACTTGCATAATGGTGTCGTGGAACCATCTTCTCTCTCAAGTAGTTCAACTAAATCTGTCTCGTGACAGTACGCTTCCTTCCTCATGTCATCTAGGTAAGGCGATCTACCATAACCCATATTGGATCTCGACCTTCCTTGGTCCAGGGGAGACTCACAACATCCACAGTGATGAACTCGCATTCCCTCTCGGGAACTCTTTATACTTTATATCCATGTAATGGGTTACTGGTGTTCGTCCTTCACCTCCTGGCTTGCATGGCCACATGCTACATGCAACCTCACATCAAGCAGCCAATAGTGCTACTATGATGTACTATCTTTGTAGCATCACGGTGTTTGGTGATCTTAAACCATGATCTCTGGTATGTCATGATTCCTCAAGATCGATACCTCAGAAACCCTAAACCACTATCATCAGGGTTTCATCACTTTCCTTTACAAAGAAGTACATCTGAGGTTCGACAATCATCCTTTCACTATATCACAGACTTGACTGGCTAACCAAGCAATCATTTACTTGATTAACCTCTATTGATACATTTGGGTGTTAGCCAAACTTATCTCTTTTTTTTTTTCAACTGAAGGTTAGCCTAACAACCTCAACTTCATCTAGCTTCCAGCTAAACTAGGCAGCTATATCTCAATCGGAGCATTCATTACCACTTCTTATGTATTAGGTAATGTTGATGACATACACCTCCATGTATTCAAATTATTATCTCATCTCAACTCTAAGTTTGTCTTCATCAAGAAACTCTGAGCTCATCCTCATGGTGATCAAACTCAACCTTGTGATTCCGTGTAACACTTGCAAAAATCCACCTAGTTCAAGATAAAACATCCTCACAAGATGATCTCCTTAATACTCTTAGTGTTTGTAAACCATCCAGGTAATATTCTCTCCACAAGGTATGTTATCATCTCTATCCTCATACCTTGTAGAAACGTTCCAACTTCCATCATCTTTATCCTTGTGTAAGGCATGCGTACTGTCCTATCTCTCACTCCCATAACAAGAGGAAATAAGCATTTGACTGCAGTCCAAATATATAATTCTTCCTGTTCTAAGAGTAGAGATGTTACAACCCACCTTGCCAATACACTTTCAAACCCAAGTTGAAACGTGCCACATATGTCTCTACTACACAAACATCTCAAAAACAAAGTTACTTCTATGGAAAACTGGTCTCGAACTTACTTAGTCCAGCACAATCCTTGGTCATCTCCTCTAGGTCTATAGGGTACCGGCAATTTGGGGTCATCTCTCTTCCCTTATGCATCCATAGAGTTCCCTACTCATCCTCCCTTTGGGTCCCATGAGTTCATGAAGGTGATCAATCTCCTAACCCATGGCCCTCAGACGATGATAGATGTTACCTCCCAACCTTATGGTCATGTGTAACTAGGGAATTAGGCAACTCCTTCTTCCATCAGTCTTCTCCCTACCTGACCCTTGGATAGACTTAGGATTCTAACATAGTACATGTTCAAGTTAGAACCTTACCCAAACCGTCATCATCTCTCTCTACATTCATGACTGACTTTCATCCCTTCATAGGGGTCATGGCAACCTGCCTACCTTGGTCAGGCCCCATACCGGTTACCTCCATGGTAACACATCCACATGTACTTAGAGATGGTTATCTATGGGTTTACAAGTTCATTCTCATACCATGTACTTTTCACTTAGCTTCTCAAGATCCTATGAGACCTCTTTAGGTTACCTCAAAACTAACAAAACTGGTATGCACTCCACAAAAGGGTCCCTCTCCCAGGATGGGAGGAATCTACAACTCTTGACAACTAGGTCACAATCATCCTTAGGGTTTACTTCCAAATGAGCATGCTTAATCCAGCAACTACTAAGGCACAAGGGTACCTACTAAACCATGCTACGTCACATTTGTTTTCTTCCTCAACATTAGATCAACTTAGTCGTGAGGGGTTCATCAAACATACCCTTAACTTAAGGGGTTTCCTTTACCTCTACATATGAGGAGTACCATGATTGAAACTATAGTGACTCAAATCTCATCATGAGCATCGGATACACTACTTCCCCTCTTAGGCCTAGGAACCCTAGGTTCACCTTTGGGTGTCTGACTGCATTCTCAATCTCTTAACCACGAATCAAGCATGTCCAAGGTATGTCATGTACTTCCATGATCCTTCTACTCGAGCAACACATCGGAGTTGAGTCCTCTTCCAGGACAACCAACTAGGTACAAGGCCTCACAACCTGGTTACCTAAACCTCCTCAGGGTCTAAGGCACTCTTTGTCTCATCTCAACAGGTAAACACTTATACCATAAGCACATAGGTATCAAAAGCATCATCCTCTCTCTAGGGTTTGGTTCTTCTAAAGGCAACCAAGATATCATCAGCCTCCAAGGATCAAGTATGAGGCAACCTCTATCATCCACTTAGGTCGCATCATCCTCAACTCCCCATTGTTCCTCATGTCTTGGGGTTTTAGGCTTCCAACCTCCTTGATGGGTTCTTGCTTTCTCTCTCTAGAGCTAACTCCACATCCAACCATACTACTAGAGGTCCTCTCTCCATGAAGGCTCACGCTCACAAGCATACTCCTATGTGTGTGAAGCCTAGGGTCAACTCGTGTTTGGCTCAAGATTATCCATAACTCTTTATGTTTATCTCATAAGACATCCATCAAGATTCCTTGTCTAGGGTTTCATCTTACTGTCAGCACTACTGACGTACTTTGGGTGCAAGCTATACCCTACTTACCTAATCCCATAGGGTAACTATAGGTTCTCCACTAACCTCATCCATGAAGGAGCTATCGTTTGCTCTAGCATGCATGACCCTCTCCAGGGTTGGGTCGCCAAAGGTACTAGGTCATCTACCCTCTTATGGCATCACAAAGGCATGTCCAACCAAACACTCGGTCAACCATGACATCTAACTCATCATGTCATCTTCCTCTCTAACCTTCACTTAGGGTTAGGGTTAACATCATCCTCAGAGGATGTGTTAGGTCTCTACTTTTAATGGAGGTCTCTACCTCCAAGACTAAATCTCTCTACTCATCTTCCTGACAAGGAGGTCTAGCCTCATGTTTCTCCTGAGAGCAATGACAACTCGTGTCATACAACCTAAGCATGTATCTATTCTTTAGTTTGTGCTTAATCATTTAAGCTTATGTCCATGACATCTTATTTATATGCTTTTCATTCATTTGGTAGAGGATTCCTTAGACCTTATTATCCGCACCCTTACCTCAAGAGGGTGAGGAGGAGAGAGAAAACCTTAATCCTTAAGGTCCATAACAGAATTTGAGTTGAGAAGGGATGAACAAGATGAGAGAGTCCTAAAGGTATCTTATTTTGAGTCATATCCTAAGACATCAGCCAGGTAGTCACACAATCCAGGAGTCCTTGTATTCTGACTAGCAGTGTGGAGGAAAATATTGCCAGCCCCTGAACGTGATCCTATTTTAGACACCTCAGTCTTTCAAACAATCCTCTAATAACTCCCTCGGTTCTATGGAATTTGTAAAATTTAATAATTATTAAAGATTAAGTGAGGAACCTATGCTCTGATACCAATTGTAACGACCCCGCCTCCCGGTAACCCCCAATTAAGGGATACCCGAAGGTCAGAGCCGTTATTCAATTAATAGGATCAAAGGTTCGACAATTAATCAATATTAATTATGTAATTCTACTAACTAACTGGAATTTGGTATAAAATTAAAACTTTACTTACCGTTTGTTCATTTCAGGGTTGTACCTAAAATGCTGACAAACAAAATGTCAGTCAGTATATCGAAATATACTGGTATGTGGGGACAACCAAAAGTTTTCACATAAGGATGACAATCTAATTATCACAATCAAGTTAATTAACCAACCAATTTACATTTTCCAGGATGACATTCTCCACCGCTTTTGCCCTAACCCTGGCATACCCACCTTAGGGTTTCCTTTGCTAATGACTTAAGGCAACCTTCTCAATCCCGATCTTGGTTGCTGGAGTCACCATTCATGGTGCCCTATAGTCATGCAATATCATAGGCCACCTTCTCATTCCTGAGCTTGGTGCCTGGGGTCACCACTCAAGGTGTCCATTGGTCTACCCATCTGGGCCTGACCATTGGCATCATCCATCAGGGTGGCATGTAGGTGCAAGAATACATACTTCTATTATAAATGTGATAATCATAGTGAGTTTATAGTTTGCAAGTATGAACATCCAAACTGATAATTTGCATTCAATGCGATTAACCATCCGGAAAATCCTCGAGAAACTAAGGCGGTTATTCATAATTAACCACATACATGTTAAGCAGACTTGGATGCAGAAACAACCAATCAAGAAATCAAACAAGTGCACACAGGTTGATCCTGAAAAAGGCATTCAATTTCTCTATCATTAATCATGTCATCTGGATCCATTAACCCTAGTTGTTCCCTAGGTTATTTGTCCTTTTTAGGGTTTTGAGCATAATTAGGGTTCCACTTCATCTTTATTACTTGAAACCCTAATTTCACAAAATCACTTACAAACTCTAACTTTTTCATCTTTCTCTCACAAAAGATTCTAGTTTCATCTTTTAGTAACTGGAAACCCTAATTTTAGATTATGAACACTATTCTTTTCTTTTCCTCCAATTTAGGGTCTCTAAACATATTAATCAACATATTGAGTTAAAAACCCTAAACTTTGTAATTCTATCATCAAAATAGGTTAAAACCAACTTAATCATTAAACAAGTTAACCCTGATCGAATTATCCTACTTGCAAGATTAAATATATCTTTTACCAACAATTAGGGTTTCTAACCAGAAATTAAAACCTTTTCTAATCAAAATATGTACTTTTGCAAAAATATACAGATTTAGATGTCCAAACCATTTTTAATGTATTCCTCATATTTTTATGATCATTTTTCATGTATTAAATTCACTCATCCTAGTTTTCTAGCTCAAGTTATGATTTTTAACAAGAAAACCCTTTTTGTTGTTTATTAGCAATTTACAGGAAAAATCAGGATCATTAGATTCGTGGCCCACTAGTCCACTTAGGATCCAGTGGTCAGGGACGTATGCGCCTCATCTTACGATTAAAAGGGAGCCAAAGGTCAAGCCTACCCTTACCTTACTGAAAACGCCACAGGGGTATTTCAGTAAAAGCGCCGCTTGTCAACTTCAAGCTCGCGTCCCCCAGGTTCTCGATCCAGGTTTGCCGTGGTCAACCTCAGGGTTGACTCTGGGCAACTTGCTCCCCCATCCGCCAGTGGAGACCACCGCACCACCGCCAAGCCCCACCGAACTAGTGGGTGCCCTTGGATTCACTAGTGTCGTCTTCAGCTGACGGGATGAAGAAGCCCCCTTCTCCGGCAAGCCCCACCGAACTTCCTTGATGCTTGGTCCCCTTGAATTGATAATCTTTGACCTTGATTACTCTATTATGAGCCTCTTGACCTATTTTGAGCATAAATGACCTAAATCTTGTCATGTCCACATGAAACCTCGAAAGCATATGAAACTTGAACCACACCATCATGATGACCTCTAGACCAGTACAATATCATATAATGAATCAATAAGAAACTTGGAACCCACCTTAACCAAAACCCTAAAATGCATCTAATTAGGGTGAATGATGAGAATCTAATGCATATATGTAATCTTGTTGTTAATTAGATTTGGCATGTGGCTAGATGGTGAAGGATAAGTTAGGTTATGAATCTCTGAATCAGGTATGGGCCTTATCTAGTTATATGACTACCACTTTCTTGCTTGAAAAGACATATATTATATGCTTGTTTGTCTATTTTATCAAATATTGCCATGTAGTATTGCTATGTCGTACCCGATGTTTGCTTTGTCTATTTTATAACTTGAACACATATATATGGAACTCCATTATAATATTGTTGATAAAGGGCTCTTGGTTACGTCCTTGAGGTCCCTCTCGTATAAAAAGGGTTATCTAAGCTTGAGCACCCTTACGAACCCTTCCGACGGGAAGATGGTCAAAGGCCTTAAACATGTTTGATATTGTTGGTATAATGGAGTGAAATGACATAAAATATGGTTTCACATTTGTTAAACAATTAACTTATTTATTCTTGTTCATTTAGTCTTGAAATATTTTCAAAATTATGCAAAGCTTATATATATATATATATGTATCTTTCATCCCCATACTCAACACCTCGTGTGTTGACCCATTTCACGTATGTTGTTTTTAGGTTCAGAGATGGCTAGAAGGTTGATGGGCTTGGTGAGCTATGCTAGGTGTACTTGTTGTAAGATCCAGATATAGTATACATGAGCAGACTTGTACAAAGTGACTCTTTAATATGTAATTCAAATCGTGTAATATAATGATGTTGCTTAATATATCTTGTTGATTGTTGAGTTTATGTTGGTGCTTGTATCTTGTTATTTGTTCATGTGTGCTAAGCTTTACGCTTCCGCATATCGCCTTTGATATACGTTTGGTTCAGGGGACTTGGATTCCGGTTCCGTGATAGTATAAGAACTAACTATGAACTATAGAAAGTAACTAGTTACTATAAAAAAGTAATTAAGCAACACAAAAAGTAACTACTTAGTATAAAAAAGTAACTATGCGACACAAAAAGTAATGTTGAGTCATCAAAAGTAAGAAATATATATGTCTTTGTCCGTGTGTTTTCTCTAACTTCTAATTACACTAGCATTATTAAATGTAATCAGTTTGAATGACTTCTGATAGCTTGTGACTAGTTTGCCAAGAGGTTCACCCATACACTCTACCCAGAAGTGCTTGACTAAGTCAACCATCGTCTTTGGAATGAAGATGCCAAAGTGTAACTATCTTAAACTAAAAGTAACATCATCATACAGAAAGTAACTATCCAAAATTGAAATGTAACTATATAGTAACAAAAGTAATTATCTGACATTAAAAGTAACTATATGGTAATAAAAGTAACTATACATTATTAGACCCGGATGTAAAATTTTATATGACATGGAAAGTAATTGTTTAACACATAAAGTCAAATGTGGTCACTAAAAGTAACTATATGGTATAAAAAGTAAGTTTTGAATACAAAATGTAACTATCTGGTATGCAAAGTAACTATACAGTACACATCACAACAATATCATGAAGATTCAAAATTTCTTAAATTATTGTAACATATAACTTATACATGTGATATACACAATAATATAAAACTAATTTCTTAATAAACAATAGTCTTTTGCATTGTTGGAACTAGGAAGCCTTATGCCACCTCAAATGGCACCAGCTTCTCCTCCCGTCGGCACACCAGTGACGCCTCCATACATATGAACAGAGCCAAGATGACAAGGACGTTGAAGCTTCTTCTTCTTCCAGGGGGGACCAAATCACCTACAACGTGTAGCTCGTGGGCACACTCGTATGTCTGTCTAGCTGATCACCATCCTCACCAGTAGTAGTACCTTGTCAGAGTCCCGAACTAGTCCTTGGCAGTCAATCTGGTGATGGAAAGTTTTCGCCACCGACTCTGGCTCCCGACAACAACCCTAAGCCTCCAGATCACTCGTTTTGCATGGCGCCTGAGATATGCCTACATCAGCCTCTGGTACCTATGCGCTGACCGGAGTCGAGACCCAGTGACACAACAGATGTGGGCGAGGGATGCCCTGTGGCAACACAAATTGATGCCCAATAGGAGACGATGTCAGCCGCCTTCATCTTTCTGATCGCACCAGTGGACCACCTCTGCCATTGCAAGGAGTGTTTGCGGCCGATTCTCACCTCCTTCCCACAAGAACGGGCTCTGGGTTCTCCACCTCTTTCGTAGTCATGGATGCCCAGGAGTCCTACTGTGACGACAACAAAGATGGACATGGCAAACAAAATGCATTATTTGCAAAAAATGCCACCGCATCAAAGAGACGGGTAGTATATCTACAGTACCCGCGCGAGCAATAAATAAACTCCTATATATAAATATAAATATATATATATATATACATATATAAAGCCCCTAAAATAAACTATTAATCCCAAGATGCTTTACAATGTGGAAAACAAATGAAAATCTTGATCGAAAAAGTGTGGGCACGCTAAATCGTGGTTTATTGTCCTTTCCATGGAAGTCTGAGAATTGATAGATCCCAGAGACATAAATATATTTATGAAAAATGGTTGTTCATCCATATTTCAAGAGTTGCATTAGTTGAAATTGGAAAGGATTATCTACATAAATAGACAAGTTGTGGTGTGATGTGCCAAAGCCAACATTCTAGATCTAATGACATACAAATGTTGTCTCACTCGAAGATTTTATGTTGGAATGTTCTGAGTTGATAGTGAGGGTTGTTAATTATAAAAAATATAGTTGCTATATTTAATTAATGAACAAATTAATATCAGTAAAATTTTATCAAATCAAATATTAACTCATGTAAATATGTTTTGCAGTTCGAATGGAAACCAATACAAATAACAAATTTTCGTTATGATTGGTATTTGAGAATAGTAAAACTATATGGTAATAACTTCAATGACTGGTTCAAGACACTGAAAATAGTTCTAACTCATGAGCATAAGATCTCTGTCCTAGATACATCCAGACAAAATGAACTGCCTCCGAATGCACCTTGGGAGGAAAGGGAAGCTTACAAGAAGCATACCAATGACTACATGGACATCAAGTGCCTTCTGTCATGATCCAAAACTAATGATCTTCATAAGAAAGATGAGAATATGGATGGTATTAAGATGATATGACATATCAAGAATATGTATCAATAACACACAAAGTGAGAGATGTATGTTGTCTAGAAAGCATTTTTAAGTACAAGATGGTGAAGGTGACCCAGTTGGGCCTCATGTGATGAAGTTAATTGGGTATGTGAAAAGTCTAGCAATAGTCCAAGTGTTGGACATAGATGTGATGCATAAAATGTTGTCGGATTCATAAAACCAATTTGTTTAGAATTACAACATGAATAATTCCCTTAAACTACTGATAGAGCTATTTGACGTGTTGAAAATAGTTGAGGGGCAAATTTAAGACAAACAAAAATATATGTTGTGATCAGCAAACGAAAACAAAGAAATATGCAAGAAAGGTTCTAACGATGGACAAAAGTCTATGACATCTACACCTAAGTCAAAAGGAGGACTTGGTAAAGAAGGCAATTGTCACTATTTCCACCAGGTTGGATACTAGAAGAGCAATCATTCTCTCTACCAAGAAGAACTGATGGACAAGAAGAAGGGGATATAAATCTGCACTTGAGGTATACGTTATAGAAATAGACTTATGTACTTCTTTAACATAGGTATTAGCTTCCAGCTGTGGATCTAATATATGTTGAAATATAACGTATGAGTGGGACCCAAAAGTGGCCCCCCTCAATGGTAAAAATATGAGCTAAGAAATATTCAAGCAGCGGAAAACATAACTATTTACAAAGTTACAAAATATTTTGATTTACATAATTTTATCACCCTAAGGGTGGTACATAAAATGAAAAGGTTACATCTATATCCACATGAGCTCATATGTAGAGGGTAACAAGGATATCTCAAGTTGTCCTTAAGTTCACCAATTGACACACAATCATCCTAGTCTTTTTCTTATAAAGCACCTACACATGGGTGGAGGAAGCACCCATAAAAATTGGAAACAAAAGAGTATGAATTAGCAAAAGCTGAGCATGTACATTAGAAAATTAAATAGGACATTATTTATTTCAAAAATAAAGTAAGATGTTCCCATCAAAGAGGGGAGCCCATTAAAGCTAGGTATGTTTCAATGAAAAGTAACAAGAGAAGGAATTTCCAAAAGAATGAGGTAGTATAAGTAAAACATTAAATAATGATTCTTGCCATAATCAATCATCAATATCGCAAGAAATATTTGCATGCAGATATATTGGCTAAGGTATCTATAGTAGGGCCATGACACCACTAAGTCATTTGTATAAGTGAAATGGGTGGAAAAGTACACCTATGTATATATAAGGGTAGAAACGCATACCCCGGGTAGTAAGACATACTCTAATGGTTACACATAAGCATCTACAATAGTTAAAATAGTCAAATTATTTAACATCCATAAATATAGTGGCAAGATACATATTTCACAAACATACATGACATGATTCATGCACAAAAACATGTGGGTTCATTGACCCAATTCAACATGATAATTGTAATTTCAAAATGATAATAATAAGCCCAATTGAGAGTATATGGTTTGTCCAACAAATTGAACTCGAGCAACTATTGCAAAAGTTGTCTCATTATGGGAACATTTAGTCATATAAATGCCCAATTATAAATAGGGAGGAGTACATAACTTGTCTTCACAACTAATGATTTATTAACAACTAAATTTGGTCCACAAAGTGGAATATTCATCCTAGGAAAAAATTATGTATGTTAGTCAAACCATAATATACATATGTATACACTCCTGGTGTAGTTATATATATAGCTCTTATCCCAGTTCTAGTCACCCAATGGATTGTTAGGGTTTTAAACAAATTAAGTAATGATATGATCATTGGACATATAATATTCATCTCTGGTAACATGGGTCTAATTTTATCTTGGGTGTATATGCATGTGCAATTTTTAATATGCATTCTTTCAACTTGGGTTTTGTAATGACATTTTCTCTTTATGTCATGTGATTCAAAATTATACCTAACATTATAATTAGCATGCATATTGCTGTGTATGTAGAATTTATCATCTAATTCTTGAATATGCCATAAATACAAGTATGTTGTACATAGGTACTTGAAGAAGATTCCAATGTAACCAACATATCATCCATACTTATGATTATAATAATGCATGCCTATACATATGCTTTTATTTCCTTTGGTTAAAAATGATGAATATAGATAAGTATGTACCCTAGATCCATATGTATTACTAATTACCAACTCATACTTATATATGTTGATGTGTATCTAGGGAATGTAAGAAGGAATAATATGGCATTATGTTCTATTATTAACAACCATTGAAATTGTGAATTTTAAATTAAAATTTATTATCTCATATACATATATGTAAACACATACTCATTTGCAAGATACTAAGCTAAAATATCAATCAATATGGTTACATTCTAATAATGATTTATATGACTTGATAGTTATTTATATGAATGTCACTGTGATATGATTATTAATCAAGGGGATCCATATAATTAGTTTCTATAGGTTTAAGATCACAATCCACATATGTTTGTCATGATTAATAGGAAGAATTTGAATATACAAATATTGTACTGGAACTAACCTCAAGCAGTAGTGACCGGCCTAAATCGCACGTCCTAAAATTAGAGGTGTATTTGAGGTAGTCGAGCCTTCACATTTATAACCCGAATCCTTCTAGGCCCCCGCAACTTTGTTTACGGGATCGAAGTAGTCATACGGGGTCGACCACAGGGACAAGGTGGGTCGTGTTGACGACTCTAAATCGACACTCTACACTCCGGTGGGTATAAAGAGATATTAAAGTTCCCCGAAGGGGAACAACAAGCTGTCACGATTAAATCAAAGAAAACTATCTCCAACTGGAGTTACAAGAAAGATTAAGATTTTGTCATTTAGCAGTTTTTAGGAATTTTCATGCAACAGAAAATAGAAAGATAAACTGCAGTTTAAGGCGTAATGCAAGGGATAAGTCTTTAGTAAGACAAGCGGTAGTAGTAACACCCTGCACCCCTCCTCTCAGAGCGGGTGCCTCTAACCAAGCTTCAACACCCCTCTCAAGGTTGCTGGGCTCAAATTAGAGTGGAATGATACTGAAACAACTCCGTTCCGGGCACTCTCGTACTCTAGAACCGGACCAAACACTAGAGCCACAACCCAACTCTCGAAGTAGTTGCGACGGGAAAGACGATTCGGTAGCTAAGCGAAACGCGATCCAAAACATGCAAGCTAGAGTTTAGATATCCAACACAGTAGTTACCCAATCATAAGGCACCAAGCATTAAACAAATAGCAGTTCAGCATTTCTATTTCCATAAGCAATAAGGGTCTTAATACAATGCATAAGCTAAGAATTTAAATAACAGAATTAAAGATAGATGTCGCATTCTTGATGTAGAAGAACGACAGACTACTGTAGCTCTCCTGCCTGATACCGGTCAGGAGCCGAGCCTGATACGGCAGTGTCAGGCGGCACCCCCTCTCGGGCAGCGCCGACTGACGATTGACTGTATCGCTCAAGGACCCTGGCCGATACACTCATGTCAGGAGGCGCACCCTCTCGGGCGGCACGCATGACGGGCGGAGCGTATCAGGTTCGATATCGAGTCGGGCAACGAGCTATAAGTCTACTGTCCGGCACTCGTGTCGCTCATCTTCGATGGCCGATATCGGCCCGCAGCGTCGCCCGGGACAACACTAAGTGAACCATCCCTTCCCTCTCGGGATGAGGGAAAGCTCACCTAGTATCGCCCGACACAAGCACTGGGGCGCGATACTCTTGCTCTCACAGCTTCCTACGATGGTGGCTCCCGAACTTACGGACTGTCTTGTCCGAATTCTCTTCCGACTCTCTCGACTCGTCCGACCTATCCGACCTCTCCGACTGTCCGACCGTCTTTTCGGCTTCCGGTAGCTACTATTTATAGGCGGTTGTTGAAGGAGTTATGGCGCTCGAAGTGACACGTAGCTCCTCCATACGCCAGTCGATGGATGTGGATGGACGATACAGATGCATCTTGGCGCGAGGTGCTGGCTATTGGTCACGTGGCAGGCGGCACGCCTACCGGTGGGTGGCCGTGTCGCCCGACGAGCTAGGTTGTCGGTGCGGCTTTGGCTCCCTGTCGGGTAGAAGGTGTATCGACCGACACGTTCCTTTCGTACAGCACCCTTCTCCGTCGAGCATCCTTGTATCGCCCAGCCCCTGTCGGGCTGGGGTTGTATCGGGCGACCAGGAAGGCCGAGGCTGGCTTAGACTTATTGTGGGCCAGAATCGGCCTTATTGCACAAAAATAAGGAAAACTCTGTAGAAGATAGGAAAAATTAGAATAAGAGCGTTGCTTGGCCAATTATTGCGAAAATGCTAATAAAATAGAGAAAAATAGCAGAAAAGGGTAGTTTTGATAACAGAATAAAGGGCAAAAACGTCACAAAATTTGGTGTTATCAACTCCCCCAAACTTAGCTTTTTGATTGTCCTCAATCAATATTTAAACTAAACTTTATGTTGCTTTTTCTTGCACAGCAAAACTTTAAGGCTAAAGGGTAGTACAAGATTTGCGATGTCTTGGAGGCAATGCTGTCTTAATGCGAACAAAAGACCTTGCCCTACTTGCCTTTTTATTTAAGTAAAATTTTTCTTCTCCACAGCTTCAGCGAGGCTTTGGTGTATGATTCTGAAGTTAGCTTCCACACCAAACAACTTTATTTTAGGGGCAGAAAGTTGTGTATAGGGTAGGCTAAGGCTTTTTGGGTTTTTCTTCTTGTTTCCCATCAGTCCATCCAGGTAAGGGTCCATTAATAGGCAAGTGGTCCCTGCAGTCCAAGCCAGTTGGCTTTAGAGCAGTGATTTCACATCCTACGTACCACTGCCCCGAATCTACCATGCCTAAAGATGGGTACTTTTGGAAAACAAGTGTGTATATTTTTTTCTTTTCTTTTATTGGGCACAACTCTCATGCTTTTATTCACGCTCATAAGGCTTCTTTCTCTTTTTGGGATTTTTGCTGGGTAAGGGAAAACAAAAGAGATTTTTGCTGTTTGGGCTGCTTTTTCCTTCTCCATACTCGTCTCTTAGCTATTTGCGAGATTATTTATTTTTCGAAAATTTTTGGATGGCAAGGCACAATCTTTTGTTTGTTTGAGACAACATTATCAGAAAGATATGACAGAACTTATAACTCGTTAAATATACAGAAAGTAAACTTTGCAAGAAGTCACAACAGGTTTTTATTATTATTACAGCAACTTTATACATATGCATAGGGACAGAAATTTGCAAAGGAAAGATTTTTGTAAATTTTTATATGGCATGCATGCGTACAGCACATCAGGTAAAAGAGAATTAATATCGTAGAAAGCTTGAAGTGATAAAATTTTTATACCTCCCTCACTGGCATACCCCCCCCCCAAACTTACTTCCTACTCTGTCCCAGAAGTAGAGAAGAAAGAAAAAGTGAGGTAAAGTTTAGCCAGTGAGGGTTAGCTTGCTGATGTGCTGCAAAATGCTCCGACGAAGTTGCAGCATGCCATTGGGAGGTTGTCTAGCGAGTTCTCTTCGGCGGTGTAGCGGTTGAGTGTGAGTGTAACCCTCAAAATTCACTTCTGGCCCTCCCTTTCTCCAGATCTCTGTTGTGAACATGAACAAAAGGACTGATTATCAGTCCCAGTTCAGTCCCAGGAGTGTGTAGTCAGGGTGGGCCTCCTCCCTTAAGAGGACGGAACCTGAACGCCCCGAACTTGTTCGGAGGCCTTGGTCTCCGTACTTGTGCTGTCTCTGGCGATGGTCCCAAGCCACGCGAAAGACAGGCTGATAACTAGGTGACTCTTTATCAGAGCTACCAAATCAAGAAAAATCTCCCCTTTCATTGTTGTTGCCATTTCTGCCCGACTGTGGTTGCTGTTTCCCCCGCCGTGCTTGTTGGCGTGGCCGGAGGTTTGCTCCATACGAGCCATACCTGTTATTTAAATTTAGAATTTATTCATCCGTTAGGCAAGGAAGATGAAAAGAAAAACTTATTAAAACTGGGCGATAAGGGATCTGATGCGATGATTTTGAGTCACATTTATAGACCTTTTTCATATGTGGTTTGTGCTCTAATTACTCATTTTTATGGATAATATTGCATAATTCACTCATTTTGGTATTTGCCTTCATATTATGTCAAATCCCCTTTGTTTTACTATTTTGAGCAGTATTTATCATAATATTATTATTTGTGTGGATTTACTTGGTCTTGTTGTGAGATTTCAGGAAAAACAAGTATTTGCTTCCGTCGATACCATCGACGGAAGTCGATACCATCGACAGAAGTCGATACCATCGACCAAGCCACAGATTGCCAGACGAGAGGAGCAGCACAAAGTCGATACCATCGACACCCAAGTCGATGGTATCGAGATCCCTTCAGATTGCTGGCGAGGAAACTGTCGATACCATCGACCCAAGTCGATGCCATCGACACATGGAGAGCTACATCGTCGCTAAACGACAACAACCGACGCAAAAGAGAGTCGATACCATCGACCCAAGTCGATGGTATCGAGATGACCACAGGCGCTCAGACTAAAAGAAAGGAAAGCTGCCGCTAATCCGCTGGGTCGATACCATCGACCCGCGTCGATGGTATCGACGCCGGCAGATATGCGTTGGATCTGTTTTGATCTCGATCGGACGGTTGTTGTTATTTGACGACCTAATTAGGGACTTATACCTAATGACAGCCGCCCAGACGGGGGAGGGATCTGATATCGCATTGCACGAGTGTCGAGGAAGGAGAGAAAGGAGAACGGAGGCCAGAAGCTCATCCCGAGTGATTCGGACGCTGCCGAAGACGAATTCCACCACCGACAGGAGGGGAAGTTCGTATTCTACGCCAAGGATTTGCCGGTTCTTCTCCGTTCAGGGGTTTCCCTAGTTGTTTCATGTTTTTCTTATGAATTCCCCTATTTCTACCATGTATTCGTGTGAGATGAACATGAGAGGCTAAAACCCTCTATCTTTAGGACCGGGAGTAGCCCGAGAATGCATTGTATGACAATTTTATATTGATAATTCACATTTTATTTCTCAAATCCGTGGTATAGATTCGTTTTCTCCATATATATTGTTATGCTTGATCACCATAATAATAACTTAATGCCCTTAATCACTTTGACAGAAGGATTAACGGTTGAAAAGAGACGAAACCTACATTAATCAATAAAACCCTTGACAAAGGAGTTGTAAAATTAATGGTGGGAACTGAGAGACCGTTTATAATACGCTTAGTTTAGGGGAATGATTACTACGACGGTGGAATCAACCTAAACCTAAGTAGTGAATTACACCACGACAGTGGGTAATTCTATTTTCAGGCCACTACCCGGATAGAGAGAGAAGAGTGAGGAATTATATAAAACCTAATACAATGTTGACCCACGGTGAAACTGCCATCCTAAAGATATCCTTTTGAATTGATTAAACTAACCTTTAATCAATTTTTTTCTTTATTTCGTTTGATTTTCTTTTAATTTTGACAACAACCCTTACTTTGTTATTCGGCCTAGCTGATTGCGATTAGTGAGTAGAAGTCTCCAATAATTCACGTATCCCTGAGTTCGACTCGGGCCTCACAAAGGCCTATATTACTCGACGCGTATACTTGCGTTAAAGCGCGTAGTAAAATACACGTCAAGTTTTTGGCGCCTTTGCCGGGGATACGGCGAATTATTGGCACTTTGAGTGCTAAGAGCGGTCACTCTAGGCCACATTTTTTTTTTGAAACAATTTTAAATATTCTTAAATTTCTCTATAATTGTGTTTACTCGTTCAAAGCATAGTACTGAACCCCGATCTTCTTAATTCAGGTACTTTGCATGGTGCATACACGTAGCACAAACTACGCGAATCGCACACCTGAGGTTCCATCTCCGGGACCAGAGGACGAGGACTACTACGAGCAAGATCACCAAAGCGACATAGATTCTGAATCTGAGCAAGAGCAAGTAGAAAAAATGGCCGAACAACAGACGATATGGGAGAAGATCAAAGCGTCTTATTCATCAGCCTCAAAGGGGCCTATAAAGAAACAGGGGCTCAACATTCCAACCTATAAGATCGATCCAGCATTGATTAACTTGGTTAAATCAAACGCATTTCACAGGCTGAAGAATGAGGATCTAGTGGCACACATTAGTCAGTTTGTTGAAAACTGTGATATGGTGAAGATAGATAGGTTCCCACAGGATGTTCTGTACCTCAAGTTATTCCCAAGTTCCCTAGAAGGAATAGCGAGAGAGTGGCTACATAACCTCGACGACGAATTTGTTCAGTCTTGGGATCATATGGTGGAAGTTTTCTTCGAGAGGTTTTTCCCTCCTGAGAAGACCAACGACATGATTAGGAAGATTCACAATTTCACCCAATAGGCGGGTGAGACATATTCTGAGACCTGGGAACGATTCCAGGTTATGTTGAGGAGGTGCTCACATCATGGGCTGGACAGGGAAACGCAAGTGAAAATCTTTTATTTTGCTCTCTCCGAGCACGATATAAGTAATCTTGATTCAGTCGGATCCGGATTCTTTCTGAATAATACAGATACCAGATGTTGGGAGATATTAAAGAATATGGCTAGGAAACAGTCATGGGGCGACAGAGGTGCAGTGGAATAGGTCAAGGATGCTGGTGAATCCAGAATAGTTAGGGAGCTAAACGATAAGTTAGATCTTCTTGCTAAGAAGCTGCTAACTAAGGAAGATGCATCTGAAGATGAGGAGGCCCAAGTGAAATTCATGCAACAACAGGGCTATAGAAACAATGACTATGCGTGGAGGAAGGACAAAAAGTTCTCCTGGAAGGATCCTAACAATTTTCTGTAGGATCCGGATGCCAAGCCACAGCAGAGAGCTGAGGATAAGAACACCAAATTACTAAGTCAAATGGTACAGCAAAACCAAGAGATGATGGCCATGTTTGGTAAGCAATTGCAATCTCAAGGTGATATTCTAACCAAGTTTGGGCAGACGCTGCAAAGCCATGGAGCACAAATGCGGGCATTGGAAACCACCGTGGCACAAATTTTGAGTGAAGTGGCGGCCATCAAGCACGCCAATCAACAGAAACCAACCGAGAATGCAAATGTGGCTCAGGCACACCAACAAGTCAAGTACATGTCTGTGGTAAGCACTGAGGAGGAATCTCAGGTGCAAGAATTTGTAGAAGAAAGAAAAATGACTTTCAATGTGCATGCAACACCGGCGATACCATATCCACGCACGTACTATGGATTGCCGGGCGGAAACCCTTTCTTCAGAAAATCACAAAGAGTTGTGAATATTGTATCTCCACCTAGGCAGGAAGAACAAGTGCAAGTTGTTTGTGCACATGTGGAGACATCTAAGGCGAGAGAGGAACCACAACAAGCTGCTACTATTGAGGATGTCTCGCCAAAGCCCACGTCGGAGAGAGTGATTGAAGCAAGCTTAGGGGAGGTACCCCCGAAAAGTGCGTATGTGCCACCTCACAGGCGTGCTGATGCAGCTGATGTTTCAGATCCGGTAAATTCTAAGTCAAAGAAAGAGCATCGTCATTTTAAGAAATTCCTGGAGATATTCTGAAAACTCCACATCAATATTCCATTAGTGGAGATGATCGAAAAAAGTACCCGCCTATGGGAGGTTCATCAAGGAAATCATCAATAAGAAGAGGCAGATAAAAGACGATGAAATTTATTGGATGAATGAGACAGTGAGCTCTATGATTCATGGGAGTTCACCAAAGAAGAGAAAGGACCCAGGAGGTTTTTACATACCGTGCTCAATAGGTGGTCAACATTTTCCTAAAGCACAATGTGATTCTGGCGCTAGCATAAATCTCATGCCTTTGGCGACATTTCAAAAGCTGGGGTTAAAAGAGATAAAGAAGTTGGCCGCAACAATTGAATTGGCAGATGGGTCTATCGTGAGACCATATGGAGTGTGTGAGGATGTGCTCGTCAAAGTGGATAGATTCATATTCCCAGTGGATTTTGTTGTTATTGATATGTCACCGCTCCAAGGCTGTGAAATTCTTCTAGGAAGACCGTTTCAAGCAACAACAGATGTCGTTACTGCCTTAGGGAGAGGTACTCTGTCTTTGGGCATTGGAGGAGATCGTGTTGAATTCAAATTACCGAATGATCCTCTAAGTGCAGTTCCCAAGGTGAAAAGATGATGATTGTCACACCGTCTAGCCTAAGACGTTAAATAAGGGCGCTTGTTGGGAGGCAACCCAACCATTGGTACATTAGGATAGTTTAATTCTAGTCATAGGTTGCTTTAGTTTTGTTCAATTTTTAGTATAAAAAAGATACCATGATCGGTTTGTTTGATGTGCAGGCTGAGGCAGGGTCGATACCATCGACGGCCTAGTCGATGGTATCGACCTACCTACAGGCAGATCGCAAATATCAAAGTCGATGGTATCGACATGCCAGTCGATACCATCGAGATCTCTGGAGATTTTCAGAAGAAATCAACTCAGTGGAGTCGATACCATCGACGGGTCCGTCGATGGTATCGACATTTTCAAATGAAAAAGGCGGCGGCCGAACTCGCGAGGCAGTTGCCCTAATCAGCGAGTCGATACCATCGACTTCCGTCGATGGTATCGACGGGCACACAGCAGTGTCGGTGTCAGTTATTCAAGACGGGGTTATTGGTCAAATGAAGTTACATCATCCAGAGCAAATCTGGACCCCACGACCCTGGCAGTATCCGCCTCCACAGGATTGATCAGGGTATCTCTGTTCCACCCTTAGGTTTGTTTTTGACTATGAGGCCATAGTCGGAATCAAGCTTAGGGGGGTAGCTGGAACAACTCTATCTTTTCTTTTGTTGTTTTTAGTTTTTGCTTTGTTATTTGTTTCTTGCATTTTTAGGTTGTGTTTAGGATCCACATCTATCTAGTGTAACCGTGGAGGTCGTAAAAATTGTCATCTCACTGTTTTCATGGGAAATTTAAGGGAATTTTAAAATTTTTGTGTCTTTTGGATAGCTTGACTTGGTTGTCCTTGGGGAACTTATCCAATGAAAATGATTGATTATTTCAACTTTAAAACAATATGTCACACTTATAATCCCATTGACTCATGAAAAGTGGATAGCAATGGTTGTTTGAGCCTAATCTAATCAAATGGTAATGAGAGCTTAATCAGATGTAAGAGAGAGAACCCTCTAAACTACTACACATGTCAGTAAGGAGGGACACATAATATTCTTCTAAGGTTCAGTCATCTAATCTTGTGATCATTCAATTTCGTTTTACATAATTCACTTAAGAATTGGAAGTAAAGTACAGTTTTAATTCCTTTTTGTGTGCATAGCATTTAGATAGGAGTTGCATTGATATTTTCCATACCTTTGCATAAAAAGAAAAAAATATATAGGGATTCATGCACATTACCTTTAGGTGCATGTCATGTAGTTGCACTCATGACTTTCATGATTATCATGCGTAAAGTACACCATGTATCTCAATTTCTCTTAAAAAGTGATCTAAACTGTTCCATACCCTCGAAATAGTACAAAGAGTTCCAATCATGAAGAAAATAGCTCAATACATGTATCTCTAAGCAATTATGGATATGTGGGCTAAAAGAAAAAAAGAATTTTTTTTTCTGAAGATCTGAAAAAAATTGAGAAAAGAAAAAAAAAGAAAGAGAATTTAGAAGGAAATGGAATAAGAGGGAGAAAGGAACATGATATCACTCACATTATAGGAAAATTGAGTACATGATGTGGCTTAAGTAGATTTCCATCTCATTTTGAGGTGGAAGGGTAGTGCATGCATCATTTCACCAAATTTTAGGCATTAGGGCATTTCTAATGTGCATTTGCATCATTTAGGACATTTTGTTTTTAAGCATATTGAAACTGTGCAATACTTCCAAGTTCTTCCATGAACCACCCATTCCATCCACCCGTTGCTCGGATTGGTAGGCCACCGTGAATTTCTCCTCACTAATGATTATCAGGAGAACTGCTTTCATGTAGATGGTAGTGAGGGCGAGCAATGTAGTGTAGGCGATCACAAGATGCACCAATGCTGAATCGGCGAATTTTATTATGTTAACTGCCTTATGTGATAGTGTTCATCGGTTTTAAGGATAATTTCTCTTATTGATGATTATTGTCGCCTTTAGGGTAATTACTGTTCTGTGGTTAGAGAAGGTCGGTTTGAGAACGTTCAGTGGGAGTCACATGGGATGTGGGTTGGTGTGTTGATTTTTAGTTGACATCTGCAATTCTATTCTAAGGATTAGTTGCTCGAGGGCGAGCAATGTTTAAGCTTAGGGGATTTTGATGCGATGATTTTGAGTCGCATTTATAGACCTTTTTCATATGTGTTTTGTGCTCTAATTACTAATTTTTATGGATAATATTGCATAATTCACTCATTTTGGTATTTGCCTTCATATTATGTCAAATCCCCTTTGTTTTACTATTTTGAGCATTATTTATCATAATATTATTATTTGTGTGGATTTACTTGGTCTTGTTGTGAGATTTTAGGAAAAACAAGTATTTGCTTCCGTCGATACCATCGACGGAAGTCGATACCATCGACCAAGCCACAAATTGCCAGACGAGAGGAGCAGCACAGAGTCGATACCATCGACACCCAAGTCGATGGTATCGAGATCCCTTCAGATTGCTGGCGAGGAAACTGTCGATACCATCGACCCAAGTCGATGCCATCGACACATGGAGAGATACAACGTCGCTAAACAACAACAACCGACGCTAAAGAGAGTCGATACCATCGACCCAACTCGATGGTATCGAGATGACCACAGGCGCTCAGACTAAAAGAAAGGAAAGCTGCCGCTAATCCGCTGGGTCGATACCATCGACCCGCGTCGATGGTATATGACGCCGGCAGATATGCGTTGGATCTGTTTTGATCTCGATCGGACGGCTGTTGTTATTTGACGACCTAATTAGGGACTTATACCTAATGACGGCCGCCCAGACCGGGGAGGGATCTGATATCGCATTGCACGAGTGTCGAGGAAGGAGAGAAAGGAGAACGGAGGCCAGAAGCTCATCCCGGGTGATTCGGACGCTGCCGAAGACGAATTCCACCACCGACAGGAGGGGAAGTTCGTATTCTACGCCAAGGATCTGCCGGTTCTTCTCCGTTCAGGGGTTTTACCACTTGTTTCACGTTTTTCTTATGAATTCCCCTATTTCTACCATGTATTCGTGTGAGATGAACATGAGAGGCTAAAACGCTCTATCTTTAGGACTGGGAGTAGCCCGGGAATGCATTGTATGACAATTTTATATTGATAATTCACATTTTCTTTCTCAAATCCGTGGTATAGATTCATTTTCTCCATATATATTGTTATGCTTGATCACCATAATAATAACTTAATGCCCTTAATCACTTCGACAGAAGGATTAATGGTTGAAAAGAGATGAAACCTACATTAATCAATAAAACCCTTGACAAAGGAGTTGTAAAATTAATGGTGGGAACTGAGAGACCGTTTATAATGCGCTTAGTTTAGGGGAATGATTACTACGATGGTGGAATCAACCTAAACCTAAGTAGTGAATTACACCACGACAGTGGGTAATTCTGTTTTCAGGCCACTACCCGGATAGAGAGAGAAGAGTGAGGAATTATATAAAACCTAATACAATGTTGACCCGCGGTGAAACCGCCATCCTAAAGATATCCTTTTGAATTGATTAAACTAACCTTTAATCAATTGTTTTCTTTATTTTGTTTGATTTTCTTTTAATTTTGACAACAACCCTTACTTTGTTATTCGGCCTAGCTGATTGCGATTAGTTAGTAGAAGTCTCCAATAATTCACGTATCCCTGAGTTCGACTCGGGCCTCACAAAGGCCTATATTACTCGACGCGTATACTTGCGTTAAAGCGCGTAGTAAAATACACGTCAGGATCAGACGATATGAGGTTGTCACGCGATATGACTCGACGCCCGTCACAGGTGTGTCGGGCGATTCGAGGTCACATGAAGCAAAAACATGACATCGCCGTGAGAAGCATGATGCCCGATACGGTACATAGGGAAAACGCTATCGACCGGCGTTACGCGCGAAAGCATGTCGGGCGATAGAAAATATGCAGGTCATGTTAACCCGATAAGCGGCTCGGTAAAAGATACTGGCGTCGAGCGACAGGGTTATCAGTCGATAAACGTGTCGGTCTACAACCCTATCGGGCAACCAGCCATGTCGTTTGGTAAGAAAACAACAAGCCGGCCGATACGCTTCGCACGATCCAAAACCTGTGCCGGGCGAGAGAAAACGTGTCGGGCAAAAGGTGTGTCGGGCTATACCTTTGCTCTCAGGAGGCATCGCCTGTTACCAGGGCGAAGGCAAGATGGCCGACACACGAGCATAAGGGAGGATCACTACATGCGTTCCAGGTGGCAAAAAGGAGAAAATGATAGCCCGACACGAAGAAACCTCCACGCTATATATAGAGAACCCAGCTGGGGGTAAAACGGGCAAAACATGGCACGCGTCGGGCGTTTTAGTCATGCTATTCCCAAAACGCGTAGTCCCATCAGGCAGTCCAAGGGTCATCTGCTGCCCTTGCGACGCCCGGGGCGAGGCTGCCCGATACAAGCGGTTCTGCGCCCAGCTGGTCGACACGGTAGAAAAGCGGGCGGTCAAAAGGCCAAAACTAAACCTGGGTGAAGTAAAAGGCCATTGCAGGGTAAAACATCATTGGTATAGATAAGGATCTCCTACCTCAGATGATATTACTCCTCAATGCTCTGCAAAACACAATGGTGACCCATAAAACAAAAAGAGTCAGCACACGTGCGCATGCACTGACTCGGGCCTTATTACAGTCCATAATGTTTGTTTTTACAAAGAAAAGAAATGAATCCTAATCTATGACTCGGGCTGCCTCCCGAGGAGCGCTGAAGTTTCCGTCGCCAGCTCGACCGGTGTAGGCTCTTCGGTTGTACCCACATCCAGCAAGTCAATCTCTGCTTTCCTGACAAAAGCTTCGTCTTCATAAAACTTTTTCACTCTGTGCCCATTCACCTTGAAGATCTTAGTCGGGTCATCCTTGTCGCGGAGCTCCATCATTCCTGATGGGTATATCTTTGACACAGAAAACGGTCCCGACCATCTTGTCTGTAATTTCCCAGGAAAAAGACAGATGGAGGACTTGAATAACAAGACCTTATCCCCTTCGCTCACATCCTTTCTCCTAAGGTGGGCATCATGCCACCTTTTTGTTCTTTCCTTGTAGATCTTTGCATTCTCGTAGGCGTGAATCCTCAGCTCTTCGAGCTCTTGAAGCTGCAAAAACCTCTTTTCTCTTGCTTTGTCTAGGTCCATATTTAGGAACTTGATCGCCCAAAGGGCCTTGTGTTCTAGTTCCAAAGGTAGATGGCAGGATTTTCCGTATATAAGATGGTAGGGGGTGGTTCCAATGGGCATCTTGTAAGCAGTACGGTAGGCCCATAATGCGTCGTCAAGTTTCATAGACCAGTCTTTCCGCGTGCGGCTGACAGTCTTTTCTAAGATCTGCTTGATCTGTCTGTTTGAGACCTCTACCTGTCCCGACGTCTGTGGGTGGTAGGGCGTAGCGATCTTATGTTTTACTCCATACTTACGTAGGAGTGCTTCGAACTGCCTTTCTCCGAAGTGTGACCCGCCGTCTCTTATTACGGTGCGCGGTATACCGAAACGGGGAAAGATGGTCTTCTCAAAAAGCTTGATAACTGACTTGGCGTCGCATGTTTGGGTGGCTACCGCCTCTACCCACTTCGATACATAATCTAATGCCACTAGTATGTATTGATACCCCTGGGATGGGGGAAACGGCCCCATGTAATCAATCCCCCATACGTCAAATATTTCCACTTCGATCCAGCTTGCCATTGGCATTTCATTCCTCCTCCCTATATTTCCCGTTGACTGGCACTCTTTGCAAACCTTTACAAAGCGTGCAACATCTTTAAATAAGGAGGGCCAGTAGAAACCTGATTGTAGCACTTTTGCCGCTGTTCTTTCGCTACCCAGGTGTCCACCATAGGGGGAGGCGTGGCATCCCTTCAGGATATCAGCGGTTTCTTCTTCAGGGATGCACCTCCTGTACAAGTTGTCTGCGCATCTTCTGAATAGGAGAGGATCATCCCAGTAATAATTCTTGGCATCCGCGAATAGCTTCTTCTTTTGATTATAGGTGATGTCAGGAGGCAGCTCTCCACAAGCAAGGAAATTGCAGATGTCTGCAAACCAGGGCAAACCTTCTTCTTGAGCTTCAGCCATCATAAGAGCTTCGTCGGCAAAGTCGTCGTCAATTTGTGGCCCTCTCTGTCTCTCAGCCACTATCCTCGATAGGTGGTCTGCGACCACATTTTCCGCGCCCTTCTTCATGATCGAACTCTTGGAGCAACAAGGCCCATCTCAACAATCTGGGCTTTGCGTCTTTCTTTTGCATTAAGTATTTTATTGCCCCATGATCTGTGTATACTTTGACCGTGGATCCGACGAGATACGACCTGAACTTGTCAAACATGAAGACGATCACGAGCATCTCCTTCTCGGTGGTTGTGTAGTTTACCTGTGCTTCGTCCAACGTGCGACTAGCGTAGCAAATCACATGGTGCTTTTTATCTTTCTTTTGCCCCAGGACTGCTCCAACTGCGTAGTCGCTAGCGTCGCACATTAGCTCAAAGGGTAAACCCCAATCTGGCGCTTGAAGGATAGGTGGTGATACTAAAGCACTGAGACAATCGTTAGAGAAAACAAGTTCAGCATCTTTTACCAGAAGATTGGACAATGGTTTGGAAATCTTTGAGAAGTCCTTGATGAATCTTCGGTAATATCTGGCGTGCCCGAGGAAGCTTCTTATCCCCGTGACGGATTTTAGTGGAGGAAGCTTAGATATAGCTTCGATTTTGCTGGTATCCACCTCGATCCCACGCCTTAAGATCTTATGCCCTAGAACGATGCCCTCCCGCACCATGAAATGACATTTTTCCCAGTTCAGGACCAGGCTATTTTCCTCGCACCTTTGAAGTACTAATGACAGATTCTTCAGACATCTATCGAAGTCCTTTCCATAGACGGAGAAATCGTCCATGAAAACTTCCAGGATGTCTTCTAGAAAATCTGAGAACATTGATATCATGCATCTTTGAAAGGTGGCGGGGGCATTGCAGAGTCCGAAGGGCATCCTTCTAAAGGCATAAGTGTCGTAAAGGAAGGTGATCGTCATTTTCTCCTGGTCGTCGGGTAAGATGGGTACCTGGTAAAATCCTGAAAAGCCATCAAGAAAACAAAAATAATCGTGATGCGCTAATCTTTCAAGAACTTGGTCAATAAAAGGTAGCGGAAAATGATCCTTTTTTGTAGCCTGATTTAGCTTTCGGTAATCAATGCACATTCGCCAACCGGTGACGGTCCTTACCGCCACCTCGTCACCCTTCTCACCCTTAACCACAATCATTCCACCTTTCTTGGGTACTACGTGGATCGGGCTTACCCAATTGTTGTCGCTAATTGGGTAAATGATCCCCGCGTCCCTAAGCTTTATTACCTCTTTCTTGACGACCTCCTTGAGCATCTGATTCAGCTTCCTCTGGGGTTGGGCCAGAGGCTTGGCAGACTCATCCAAGTTGATGCGATGCTTGCAAAGGGCGGGGCTAAGGCCTTTGATATCATCTACGGAATATCCTATAGCCCCCCTGTGGAGTCTTAACTCCTCAAGGACCCGGTCTAGCTGATTGCTTCAAAGATCGACGTTTACGATGACTGGGTTCCTCTGTTCTTCATCTAAGAATTCGTACTTCAGTCCTTCAGGCAACGCTTTTAAATCCGGCTTTGCTCTGGGTGTCTCCTCCTGAGGTTCTCCCTCAAGGGAGGCATACTTTGCAGAGTTCACCTCCTCCTCTTCTACTTGCAAGTCTTTGTCAGAAAGGTTGAAAAGGTCGAGATGCCTCACAACCTCAGGATCTTCGAGGTCGGGATCCTGACAGCTTATTGCCCTTGCGAGGGGGTCCACTGTCCGGATATCCTCCTCTATTTCCTCGCAGAATTTATTGTAACTATCCACAAAACATGCCGATTCAGACAGGGATGGACCTCTCATGATCTCCTTTATCTTGAAGTCTATGTGGTTGTTTCCAACCCTCAAGGTGATTATCCGTTCAGAGACATCAATCAGCGCCCTCCCTGTTGCCAAGAAAGGGTGTCCGAAGATGATCGGACATCTGGGATCTTCGGCTTTGTCGATGACGACGATGTCGCAGGGAATAAAGAAATCACCGACCCTAATCGACACATCTTCGACAATGCCAACAGGTCTTTTGAAGGAGTGATCCGCCAGTTCAATCCGCATATTGGTTCGAACCATGTCGGTCAAACCCATCCTTTGCGCGAAACTTAAGGGCGTGAGGCTGATGCTTGCTCCCAAGTCCGCTAGACCCTTCCGCTCGACATTGTCCCCGATGGCGAATGGGATTGTGAAAGCTCCAGGATCCCTTCTCTTAGTGGGCAAGCTGGGCTTTACGAAGGCAAAGGAAGTAGAGGCTAGGTACACTGTCTCTATCCTTCCTCCCCTTCTTTTCTTCATTATTAGATCTTTGAGAAACTTGGCGTATGTGGGCATCTCCTCCAAAGCGTCAAGGAAGGGGACTTCAAGATGCAGCTTCCTGATCGAGTCCATGAACCTTTCGTGCCGCTTTTTCAGATTTGCCTTGATCAGCTTGTACGGGAACGGTATCCTGGGAGCATAAGGATTCCTCCTACCAGATGGCTCATCGGACGGTCTCGGCGCAGGCTCTTGGGCTTCTGCAGGCCTACCTCCGCCTCCTGCTGGAATAGCATCCTTGGGCCCTTGCTCAGGTTCCGGTGGGGCTTCATCAGCGTGCTCTACCGTCTTTCCTGATCTAAGCACTGCCATTACTGTAGTTTCAGGGTGAGGGAGCATTTTTCCTGCAGGGTTCTTCATCAGAGCAGCCATCTGAGACAACCGTTGATCGACCTCCCATTATAATTAGCATGCATATTGCTATGTATGTAGAATTTATCATCTAATTCTTGAATATGCCATAAATACAAGTATGTTGTACATAGGTACTTGAAGAAGATTCCAATGTAACCAACATATCATCCATACTTATGATTATAATAATGCATGCCTATACATATGCTTATATTTCCTTTGGTTAAAAATGATGAATATAGATAAGTATGTACCCTAGATCCATATGTATTACTAATTCCCAACTCATACTTATATATGTTGATGTGTATCTAGGGAATGTAAGAAGGAATAATATGGCATTATGTTCTATTATTAACAAACATTGAAATTGTGAATTTTAACTTAAAATTTATTATCTCATATACATATATGTAAACACATACTCATTTGCAAGATACTAAGCTAAAATATCAATCAATATGGTTACTTTCTAATAATGATTTATATGACTTGATAGTTATTTATATGAACGTCACTGTGATATGATTATTAATCAAGGGGATCCATATAATTAGTTTCTATAGGTTTAAGATCACAATCCACATATGTTTGTCATGATTAATAGGAAGAATTTGAATATACAAATATTGAACTAGAACTAACCTCAGGCGGTAGTGACCGGCCTAAATCGCGCGTCCTAAAATTGGAGGCGTATTTGAGGCAGTCGAGCCTTCACATTTATAACCCGAATCCTTCTAGGCCCCCGCAACTTTGTTTACGGGGTCAAAGTAGTCATACAGGGTCGAACACAGGGACAAGGTGGGTCGTGTTGACGACTCTGAATCGACACTCTACACTCCGGTGGGTATAAAGAGATATTAAAGTTCCCCGAAGGGGAACAACAAGCTGTCATGATTAAATCAAAGAAAACTATCTCCAACTGGAGTTACAAGAAAGATTAAGATTTTGTCATTTAGCAATTTTTAGGAATTTTCATGCAACAGAAAATAGAAAGATAAATTGCAGTTTAAGGCGTAATGCAAGGGCTAAGACTTCAGTAAGACAAGCGGTAGCAGTAACACCATGCACCCCTCCTCTCAGAGCGGGTGCCTCTAACCAAGCTTCAACACCCCTCTCGAGGTTGCTGGGCTCAAATTAGAGTGGAATGATACTAAAACAACTCCGTTCCGGGCACTCTCGTACTCCAGAACCGGACCAAACACTAGAGCCACAACCCAACTCTCGAAGTAGTTGCGACGGGAAAGACGATTCGGTAGCTAAGCGAAATGCGATCCAAAACATGCAAGCTAGAGTTTAGATATCCAACACAGCAGTTACCCAACCATAAGGCACCAAGCATTAAACAAATAGTAGTTAAGCATTTCTATTTCCATAAGCAATAAGGGTCTTAATACAATGCATAAGCTACGAATTTAAATAACAAAATTAAAGATAGATGTCGCCTTCTTGATGTAGAAGAACGACAGACTACTGTAGCTCTCCTGCCCGATACCGGTAAGAAGCCGAGCCCGATACGGCAGTGTCGGGCGGCACCCCCTCTCGGGCAGCGCCGACTGAAAATTGACTGTATCGCTCAAGGACCCTGGCCGATACGCTCATGTCGGGCGGCGCACCCTCTCGGGCGGCACACATGATGGGCGGAGCGTATCGGGTTTGATATCGTGTCGGGCAAAGAGCTACGAGTCTACTGTCGGTCACTCGTGTCGCTCATCTTCGCTGGCCGATATCGGCCCGCAGCGTCGCCCGGGACAACACTAAGTGAACCATCCCTTCCCTCTCGGGATGAGGGAAAGCTCACCTAGTATCACCCGGCACAAGCACTGGGGCGTGATACTCTTGCTCTCACAGCTTCCTTCGATGGTGGCTCCCAAACTTACGAACTGTCTTGTCCGAATTCTCTTCTGACTCTCTCGACTTGTCCGACCTATCCGACCTCTCCGACTGTCCGACTGTCTTTTCGGCTTCCTGTAGCTGCTATTTATAGACGGTGGTTGAAGGAGTTATGGCGCTCGAAGTGCCACGTAGGTCCTCCATACGCCGGTCGATGGATGTGGATGGACGATACAAATGCATCTTTGCACGAGGTGCTGGCTATTGGTCACGTGGCGGGCGGCACGCCTGCCGGTGGGTGGCCGTGTCGCCCGACGAGCTAGGTCGTCGGTGCGGCTTTGGCTCCCTGTCGGGTAGAAGGTGTATCGGCTGGTACGTTCCTTTCGTACAACACCCTTCTCCGTCGAGCATCCTTGTGTCGCCCAGCCCCTGTCGGGCTGGGGTTGTATCGGGCGACAGGAAGGCCGAGGCGGGCTTAGACTTATTGTGGGCCGAAATTGGCCTTATTGCACAAAAACGAGGAAAACTCTGTAGAAGATAGGAAAAATTGGAATAAGAGCGTTGCTTGGCCAATTATTGTGAAAATTCTAATAAAATAGAGGAAAATAGCAGAAAAGGGTAGTTTTGATAACAGAATAAAGGGCAAAAAGTCACAAAATTTGGTGTTATCAGGTAGGCAATGATCATTTGTCAACACCAGGCTCATGTTGTCGCAAGGTTGCCAATGATGGTGTCAAGTCTGGCTAGGAGGGAGGCTAGTGCTTTGTTGAGAAGACCGTGGTGGTGACAGTATTGGCTCAGGTGTTCAGTTCTGATAAAGGATGGACTAACATTCTCTAGTCGTTGCTATACCACAGGATCCATGCTGGTCAAAATCTATGTTATAAGAAAGAGATCAGGGTAGCTAGCGAGGAAGAGGAAGAAGTGTAGAAGATATATCTATCGATGGTGGCCACTAGAGTAGTCTCTACCCCCTATGGTTAGATGTTCTGAACATGCAAGATGAAAGGTGCAATGAAGCTAGAACTATTGGTGGTGTCGAGAATCAATTTATGAAAGCAACACTAGTACAGAAATGGGTTATAACGTCACTACCTGTAGGGTCAGTTTTTCCAAATAACTGACTTTATATGTCTAAAAAAATGCAGGCACCACTTACGACCTCTTAGGTCGGTTTTTTTAAATAAACCGACCTTGTAGTGTAACTCTATAGGGTCGGTTTTCCAAATAACTGACCTTATATGTCTATAAAAAATGCGGGCACCACTTAAGACCTCTTGGGTCTCTTTTGTTAAAATAACTGACCTTGTAGTGTATCTCTATAGGGTCGTTTTTCCAAATAACCAACCTTATATGTCTATAAAAAATGCGGGCACCACTTAAGACCTTTTGAGTCGCTGTTTTTAAAATAACCGACCTTGTAGTACATCTCTATAGGGTCGATTTTTCTAAAATAAGCGACCTTATAGACAATTTTTCCGGTGGCAAAAATTTGCTTGGTTTTGGCTTTCCCGCCTCGATCTATAGGGTCAGTTCTACATTATAACTGACCCTACAGGGATCCTCGGTCGACAAATTCGTCGACCGAATAAGAGCTGGATTTCACGTATACAAGCACCTATAGGGTTGGTTTTTTCTTTATAACCGACCTTATAGTCCTCCTCAGTTCAGCACCTTTAAGGTCGGTTATTCCTACAAAACCGACCTTAAAGGCCTCCTCGGTCGACAAATTCGTCGACCGATTTCTATTCTAGATCCAGATAGTTCACGCATGTATAAGCACATCTAGCGTCAGATTTGCACTTATAAGTGACCTTAGAGCCTTCCTCGGTCAACCAATATTTCGACCGATTCATTCGGTCGACAAATTCGTCGACCGATAATTACCTCTAAGGTCGATTTTTTCCTTAAAACCGACCCTAGAGGTACTTATGTGAAAGAAATCTGGCTCTTTCTCGATCGACAAATTCATCGACTGATATCTATTCTGGATCCAGATAGTTCACGCATGTATAAGCACCTCTAGCGTCGGATTTGCACTTATAACCAACCTTAGAGTATTTCTCGGTCGACAAATTTGTCGACCGATAAGGAGTCAGTTTTCACATGTATAAGCAAATTTTAGGGTCGGTATTTTCTTAATAATGACCTTAGAAGTCCATTCGGTCGGCAATATTGTCGACCGAAACATATCGGTCGATGAATTTGTCGACCGAGGAACGACTAGAAAAACCAACCGTAATAACGGCTAAAAAAATCAACCGTCGTAACGGCTAAAAAAATCAACCGTCGTAACGGCTAGAATTTCAACCGTTAACTACTATAAATACGACCGTTGACCGTCGTAACGACTATTTTTTCGATCGACCGTTGGCCGACCGATAGACGACCGTTGCGGTCGTCGGTCGACAAATTGTCGACCGAAATTGGCTCTGTTTGGCTATAAATAGCACCCAAAACGATCCATTTCTTCATACCTTCACATTCTCACTTCTCTAGCTCCTCTCTAGTGTATTCTTGTGAAAATCTTCAGCTTCTCTACATCCAATTCTTGCTTGCTATTTCTCCATTTCAAAGCATCAAAATGGCTTCATCATCTACGCACGGAAAGAAGCAAGTTGCAGGTAGGAAAGGAAGGACGGGCCTTGCACCGCTGCCGGTCATCAACGACGTCCCTTTCATCGACCAAGCTACAGTCGACCGCTACCTCAGGCTCTCCTCAAAAACTCCTCTTCCACGACGACCAGTCGACGTCATGGACTTCCAAAGCATTGTAGATTTGGAGGAACTTTTCGAGGTGCAACATTTGACTGATTTTCAAAATCCCTCCTTCCAATCCTACTCCTCCAAACTAGTTAATGAATTCTATGCCAATTTAGCCGAACATCCTGAACATGATTCCTTCTCCTCTATGGTTGGTGGGTATGGATTCCATTTTACTGAGGAGGGTATTCTTGATATGCTTGACATAGATATAGAAGAATATAAAAATTTTATTGATCTCACTAGAGGAACTCCACTCAACAAACTCTCCCAAGATAACACTACAATTAGCCTTAGTGATGTCAAAAGAGCCATCTTTCAATCAAATATGACTTGTCATGAAGATAGGGGTACCTATTATGCCATAAATTTAAAACCTGAAGCTAGGATCATAAATCTCATTGTTGCCACCAATATCCATCCTAGAGTAAACAAATCTGAAGTACCCACCTTTCGTATGTACCTTATCTATGCCATTCTCAAAAGTATTCCCATAAACTTTATTCGTATCATCATTAAGAATATGTTTGCGTTTTCTGGCAATCCACCATATGCTGACTTTGTATGCCAAATCACTCAACATTTTCTTAAGAAGAATATTGAGGACGACTTAGGTTACACATGGGATAGAAAACCCCAAAAAATAAGTAAAAATACGGTGGAAAAGATGGGAATTGACTTTGGCCACAAAAGGGCTAGGACTGAAGGGGAGACATCCACCCAAGACATACATCCACCACCTCCTCCTACCAACCTACCCCATGATCCTATTACAAATACCTTGACATACATTGCTGGCTCCCAATATCACCTAAGTAGGCAATTGGATTATAATCACCATGGCATGACTTATTTAAACCAAAGGATGCAAGCTCTCTCTCCTAACCAACCTGATGAATATCCCTATTCCCTTAATCCTGGCATGATAAATCCCTACAATCCTTCCTACAGCTACTATCAAACTCCACCTCCACCATCTCCTGATCTCACACATACTCAGTTTTCCCCAATTCAACTTCAAGACATTGCTGCCAACTTTCGCTTTGATCATGTTCCCACCTTCCTGGAGGCTTATGCCTTAACCATGACAGGTGCCTTAGAGTGGCAGACACTAGTCAAATATTATGGAGCTGAGCCCTTTCTTGGAAAAGACCCAAACATTGATGTAATCCTTCGGTCTTTCCAGTGAGATTATGAGATATCTTTGTAATGATGTAATGTATATCTTTTTATAAAGCAAGCATGTCATGTTTCATCTTATAAAGTGTATGGGCATTAAATTGTTATGAATAAAAGTGTTTTCCATGGCTTCATTTGGACATATACATGTTATATAAGAATATTGTTATTTCAAATGATTGAAAAATAAATTATGACTAAATTTGACAAAGCATCACTTGGTTAATCTCATACACACACACTTGGTACTTAATTTAAAACATTGAAACAGGGTTAATCTCGTTCGAAAATATTATCGACCGAGACAAATTCGGTCGACAATATTGTCGACCGAGGATGACTTTAGGGTCAGTTTTTTCCTTATAACCGACCCTAGAGCTCTTTTGTTCGACAAATAGTCGACCGACTGAATTTTTGAATAGAGTTTAGTACTTTTCAAAATGTTATAAAGCATTGGGATCTCAATCTATTGTCTCATTGTTGGGAATTCACATCCCTCAATACCACCATCATCACATTTGCTGATTCTGGGTATTCAAACCCTTAGTTCATCACTAAACATGGTTATCACTTATCAGGTAACTATTACCTTCAGGTCATCTGACCAAGGTATTCAGGATATTTGTTACACAATCATCTCAATTTCATATCAACCATATCAATTTCATATCAACATCATGCAATACAAAAATAACATCTCTATTCCCTTATTAGGGTTAGAGTTTCCCATCTTTATCAATTAGGGTTCACATATCATCATCCCATATTGAAATTTCACATAACATTATCCCATATTAGGGTTTTTACACAACACCACCCTATATTAAGGTTTCACATAACATTTCCATATTAGGGTTTCACAAAACATCATTCCATATAAGGGTTTCACATAACATTATCCCATATTAGGGTTTCATATGACATCACCATATATTAAAGTTTCACATAACATAATTATTAGGGTTGTGGAAGCACTTTAGAGCTCCTCGGTCGATGAATTTGTTGATCGAGACCCCTTATAGGGTTGGTTATTAGAAAAACCGACCGTAGAGGTGCTTCTAAGAAAGAAATCTGGCTTCATTCGGTCGACAAATTTGTCGACCGACATATTCGGTCGACGAATTTGTCGATCAAATGAAGCCATAATTCTTTCTTAGAAGCACCTCTAGGGTCAATTTTTCTAATAAACGACCCTATAGGGGGTCTCGGTCGACAATATTGTCGACTGACAATGTCCAGTTTAGTTATTGACACATGTATAAGCACCTCTAGGGTCAGTTATATGAAAAAACTAACCCTAGAGGTGCTTGTACGAAGGAAATATTGCTCCTTCTCAGTCGACAAATCGTCGACCGAAACGAGTCAGATTTCTTCGTATTAGCACTTGTAGCATCGGGTTTACCTATTAACTGACCCTAGAGGTCCTTTCGGTTGAAAAATTCATCGACCAAGTTTGCGTTTGATTGTTATTAAACAACCCGACATGGGCACCGTTTATTTGTAGAGTCGGGTTTTGTTTGTTAACCGACACTACAATTTTTTGCTCCATGCAAAAAGCTGAAATTTTAGTATTTTTCCTCCCGCGAAACCCTTTTCTCTTTTCTAATCTCTCTCCCGCGGCGCCGCGAAACCCCTTTTCACTTTGTCATTCTGCCGTTGCCGCTTCTCTGTGAAGCTGTTGCCGCCTCTCCACGCCTCCAAGAGGATTGTGAATCTCGTCGTCACCGCGAAGAGGATCATGAAGCTCGTCGTCGCCGCCTTCCCCTCTTCCTCCACGAAGCCCGTCGTTGCCGTGAAGCTCTTCATTGCCGTGAAGCTCGCCGTCGCCGCCTTCCACTTTTCCATGAAGGTCGCCGCCTCTCCGTGAAGTTCTTCTCTTCCTCCACGAAGCTCGCTGCCATTTCCAAGTAAGTTTGAGCTTCCTTCGTTCCTAGTTCCCCTTCATTCCCGCCCGCCACCATTGCTGCTTCCAGGTCCATCCCGGTCGACAATTAGTCGACCGAGAGTCCACCTGCGCGCAGCGTCCAGGTCCACTCTCGGTCGACAATTTGTCGACCGAGAGTGGACCTGGACGCTGCACGCAGGTGGGCTCTCGGTCGACTAATTGTCGACCGAGATGGACCTGGAACTTATTTATGTTGGAGCTATAAATGTTTTAATCATATTTGTTGTAATGTTCACAAATAGTTCTGAATATTATAATGATTTCAATCTTTGGACTGTTGGAAACGGCCTTACTTTGCTAATTTGTACAAGTATATTCCATTTTATATGATTTGATAACCCAATAATAAGAACATGCATGTGTTTTTTCATATGTAATCATAATATAAATTTTAGAAATTAATACTAGATTAGACATGTGTACTCCTAGATTGACACTTTAGGGTTGATGCATGATGTTTAACTTAATATATAAATATGAAAATAATGCATTTATATATTAACTTAGAAACTCGTTCAAAATTTACTCATTAGGAGTAAACTTTGGATAGTCCCCGGTTTGGGACTGTTTTTGGATATTTTAATCTCACTTAGGATGTACCTGTATAATGTATGTTTAGTTTTGTAGATTATTTCAGTAGGATTTCTCCATTTGTTCTCTGGGTACATATGTGAGTGGTTATTTGCCATTTACATCGGTGTACTTGGAGAATTTAGGGGAAATGCTGCTGAAATTTTCTTCAAAACTACACATACATTATACAGTTACTAGTGAGATTAAATATTCAAAAATGGGATAGGTGGTACACTTTAGTATATAAAATTAACTTTCTATCAATAAAAACTTACAGATTATTATAGTATCAATATTAAACTGTTAGTTTTATAATTACTTTTAATGTGATATAGAAAATGGATCGAAGTTGGATGTCTATCAAGAACCGTTGCAGTACAGAGTTTGCCAAAGGTCTTGATGAATTTATCAGATTTGCTGAGGAACATAGGAAACTACCTACAGATAGGGTATATTGTCCATGTCGAAATTGTTGTAACAATTTTAAAGTTGATACTGGTGAGGAAATTAAGAATCATGTCATATGCAATGGGATCATACAAGGTTATAATGAATGGTATTGGCATGGAGAGAAATTGAATTATGGAGCAGAAAATGTCGATACTAATAGTTGTGGCATAGAAGATATAGATAATGATGAACCGATTCAAGATGATGAGATTCAAGATGATATGATTGATGAGATGCTACGTAGTTGTCGGGACAATGTCATTGATTCACCTTCTTTATTTGCAAACATTGTCCATGATGTTGAAAAACCATTATATAAGGGTTGTACTAAGTTCACGAGGTTGAGTGCAGTGATGCGATTATACACTCTTAAAGCTCAAAACCGGTGGAGCGATAAGAGTTTCACTTCACTGTTGTCTTTGTTAAAGGAAATTCATCCTGAAGGCAACGAGCTTCCAATTTCAACATATCAAGCAAAGAAAATAATGTGCCCAATGGGAATGGAGGCTAAGAAGATTCATGCATGTCCAAATGATTGTGTGTTATTTTAGAAGGACTATAGTAATTTGATAAATTGTCCAAAATGTGGTGCGTCAAGGTATAAGACTACAAATTTAGCTAAGGCTAAAAATGGCTCTCCTGCCAAGGTGATGTGGTATCTACCAATAATACCACGATTAAAACACTTATTTGTTAATACAGAAGATGTGCAAAATTTGTCTTGGCATGGGGAGTTAAAGGTCAATGATGATGGTGTCCTACGACATGCATCTGATTCACCACAATGGAAGAAAATTGATTTATTATACCCTCAATTTGGTAAAGAACCAAGAAACCTAAGACTTGGACTCTGTACAGATGGAATGAATCCCTATGGTACATTAAGTAGCCAACATAGCACGTGCCCTGTTATGATTGTTATATACAATCTTCCTCCTTGGTTGTGTATGAAAAATAAGTATGTGATGTTGTCAACATTGATATCAGGGCCCAAGCAACCTGGAAATGATATTGATGTTTGCCTTCAACCTCTAATTGATGACCTAATGAAACTATGGGAAGAAGGTATTATGACATATGATGCTTCACGTAAAGAGATCTTCAGTTTGCGTGCTATGTTATTTTGCACGATTAATGACTTTCCAGCTTATGGAAATTTGTCTGGATATAGCATAAAAGGATACAAAGCATGTCCTGTTTGTGAGGAAAATACTGATTCAATTAGACCGAAACATGGTGGTAAAATCGTATATCTTGGTCATCGGAGATTTCTCCCACCAGTGCATTCTTATCGAAGGCAACACAAAACCTTTAATGGGTCAACTGAGGAATGAAGTGCTCCTAAACCTATACCAGGACATGTTGTATATGATAGGGTGAAACATATTGTTAATGAATTTGGAAAGAGTTCAAGTAGTCATACACTCGCATGTGACAAATCTCTATACAAGAAGAGGTCAATATTCTGGGATCTTCCTTATTGGAGATCTTTGGCAATTAGACACTGCATTGACGTCATGCATGAGAGCATAATCGAACATTTATTAGGTGGTTTGAAGAGAAAGTATTTAATCAACTATCTGAATCACCAAATAATGTTGCTGAGAACATAAAATGGCTCGTCTTTAAGCCAAAAATGGATGTCATGTCATACGAAGGTTATGACATTAACGGATTTTCATACTACACAAAGCGTCAAGATGAAAGTAGTGTA
The DNA here is from genome assembly GCA_963693085.1 of Alisma plantago-aquatica. NCBI lineage: Eukaryota > Viridiplantae > Streptophyta > Magnoliopsida > Alismatales > Alismataceae > Alisma > Alisma plantago-aquatica. The sequence continues at coordinate 45,402,521 of OY856411.1, forward strand.
GTTCAAAATAGTGGGGTCACTGTTAAAGCTTGTTCATTGTATTTTTCTAGTGCCAAAGATAAAAGACCACGCAAAGCTGAGATGTCATATTACGGCGTCATTGAGGACATATGGGAAATGGACTATACAAATTTTCGAGTTCCTATATTTAGGTGTAATTGGGTTGACAACAATAAAGGAGTTTTAGTGGATGAGTTGGGTTTCAAATTGGTGAATTTTGAAAAGATTGGTTTCAAAGATGAACCATTCATCATGGCAAACCAAGCAAAACAAGTATTCTATATTGATGACCCAAAAAATAGAAATTGGTCTGTCGTTCTTAATGGAAAAAGACAGTTTACTGTAGATCCTATAAATGAAGAAGAATACTACAAAAAGTATGATGATTCCAGTCCATTCTCAGTTGGTTTTCCAAGTGTAAATGTTGAGGATAACATCGATGAATATTATAAATGTCAAGACCATGCTGAAGGAATTTTCCTTGACTAACAAGTCAACCAATACTAAAGGCATGTATTCTTTGAATTATTTATTTTATTATCATGTATACCTGCTTTTATTATCACTTATTTTTTTTATCATGTATACTTGTAGGTTCTAAAATGGCGAGTGAAGATGAACATTTTGAGCATGAGCACCATGAAGATGAACATTCTGAGCATGAGCACCATGAGGATGGTAGTGGTGATGCTAAGAACTGTAGAGGTCCTACATTGATGCGTAGGCTGCAGGAGCTCAGGGCTAAAGGGGATAAATTGCCAGTCCAGTTTGATATCACAGGAGCACCTATTGGGGAACATGCTAGTGCTTTCAAGCATTACGTAGGGGCGACCGCGCGCACTAAGGTGCCAATAGATATAGAAAATTGGCATGATGTTCCTAATGCCAAAAAAGACCTCATATGGAAAGATATATCTGTGAGTGGAAGTGATATGTTTTTTATCTATTGATTCTAATTTAGTTTTCTTGGAATTATTTCCTTTTCAAAACAATATTATTAATTGCTTCTTTTGTATGTATAGGATGTTTTTCATCTAAATGAAAAAGATCACAAGAAAAGAGTTCTACATCGTTGTGGTGTACGATGGAGGGGTTTTAAGACATATCTTGTAAGGGAATTTATAAATAATCCTAAACAAAAGAAGAAAGCTACATATGTATACATTTGTATTGATCTTGAGGTGTGGGAAAGATTTGTTGCAGCTAGGAGATCAGAAGAGTTTTAGGTAATAAAGATTGTGATGTATTGTATGAATATTTAATTTTATACAATTAAGGAGGTGAATCTTTTTATACATGTTTGCCAAGTCTAAATTGCAATACCTCGTTTTAAATAATCAGGCTATTCACCAGGCTCAAAAGGAAAGACGGGCTAAAAATGTGCATGAGCATCGCTTGGGGCCCGGTGGTTATGACTTCCGTCGCCAACTACAAGAGAAACAATCATCTTCTGGAGAAGAATCTAGTACAACTCAAGTTGAGCGACCACCCCGACACATGACATGGATTGATGCTAGAAAGAATCGAGCCGGTGAAATTGTCAACCCTGCAACTAAGGAGGTGGCACAAAAGATGGTAGGTTTATCCCAACTAAGTAAAGAGTAACTTCCACAAACATAGATTTATTTATATCTAATTGATATTGTGATTTAATATTTTTATTAACTATGAATAGATTGATCTCCACGAGCAAAGGAAGGAAGGAAAGTTCATCCCAACTGGCTACATGGATGAACTAGCAGTTGCTCTTGGCACGAAGGAGCATCCTGGCCGTGTTAGGGGATTAGGAGCTGGCATAGGATTCAAGTCTTATTTTGTCCCTTTGCAATCTAAAAGAGGTCGTGCAGGAAGTCTTACACAAGAGGATGTTGAAGCATTAGTAGCACAGAAAGTAAAAGAAATAATGTCTTCATATCAGCCTAATCAACCTTCTCAACCTATTCATACTGCACGTCTCTGAAGTGATGAGGTACAAGGCCATGCTACAGTTGTAGAAGGTCATGGGAGCACTCCCGATGAACCACCACAACAATCTGCAGTAAGTTTTTGTTCTATATGTTGTGTTATTAGTATGATAAATATATGATAATATATAGTTGTAACATGTATCTTTTCTACTGTTTCTTATATAACTTATATTATTTCAATCTAGGTTGGTATGAACTGTAAACTTGCAGTGGAGGTTCTAGAATATAATGTTGTGGCAGTGGGAAAAGTGTACAACCTTGGTGGTACATTGCATTGCCAACAAATTACTGATGACATCTGCTGTGTGTCCATCCATCTTGTGTATGATGGAATGGGGGACAAACCACTACCCATACCTAATCCTGAATATAGTACAGTTGAAGAAGCTGAGGGTGCTATGGTGGGTTGGCCTAGACACTTGGTTATCAATGACAAGGTATACCTTATTTCTACCATATTTTTCAAATTTGACTGCATATATGAACTCATGTAATATAAGTATGTAATCTAATTAACACGTTTGTAAACCAAAAAGTAAAACTTCTGCTAGTCGTCCTCCTATGCCCAAGCCATCTTTCATTCCCGAAACTACATTCGATGAATTGGGAAGCAAATCTAAATGTTTGTGTCGATACTTATCTAACCAAAGATCGAGATCAAATATGATAGTGAAGTTAACAGAAGATACAGTTGGGAGGGACTTTGAGAATTTTATTTTTCTTGACGATATTATAGAGTTGTTCCGGTATGATTGGCTGAACACTTCGATAATAGAAGTATGTTTAAGGTAAGGATCTATCAATATATATAGAAAATTCCAATACAAATTTTTAGCTTATTTCTACATATGAAAATAATTACAAATGTTTAACAGCCATTTATATACCGAGGTCACCGACTTTGATATAAAGAATATTGCTTTCTTAGTTCCTTCGGTCACTAGTCAGGTGGAGATAAATAATATTGAGGAAGTGAATGAGTACTTCTCTGATGCATTCAAATATTTTGCTAGTGAGCGGAAGGAAATTATCCTAATTCCTTTTAACGTCCAGTAAGTATTATTATTCAATATAATTTTAATAATGAATGAAACTATTTATTTTAATGTTTGTTTTATTTTTACTCAGAGCTAGACATTGGGAATTACTGGTGATTGTCCCAAAATTGATGACTCTTTATTATCTTGACCCAATGGGTAAAACAACAAGGAGTCACAAACTGAAATTGTCAGCTATGGAGTAAGCATAAATTTAATCAATTGCATCAACATGATATTTTATTTAGAATTTCTATTTTACCAACTATCGTTTAATTGATAGGGGTATAAAGGCTTTTCGTGAAGCTGGAGGACAAATACCCACAAAATTAAAGACATTGACTTTGAAAAATGTCAAGGTAGCTACTTTGACAACTGCTTAGTCTTATATGTATTAATTTTTGAATTCTAATATGTCAACTCTTATAGTCTTATCTCAACTGCTGTTTATAGTAGTTTACTAACATTAAGTATAATTCGTTATTTGTAGTGTCCTATGCAAAATAATGACTGGGCTTGTGGCTACTATGTAATGAAATACATGCAAGCTATTGTCAAACAAGCATCACATGACATTCAGACTATAAGTCAGGTAATAAAGAATAACATCATAAATTTACAAGTGATTGTAGTCATTTTTATAAAATATTAACATGTGCATTTTCTATTAGAGATCTTTACAACTCAGCCTTACACACATGTGGATTTGAATGAATTCTGAGAAGAGTGGTCAGAGTGTTTTATAATTGAAGTCAAAATAGCATTGGATTAAATATGTCGTCTCCATTTATGTATGTGGTTTCAGTACATACTCTTTCATATTTTTACTTTTGTAATATGTCATCTCAGACTTGCACTCTATCATTTTGTAAATTATGATATTTATTATCATTTTTGTTATGAATGTGTGGTTTTAAATGGTGACGGTTGAGCATCAATGCTCCCCTCTCGTAGAATATATGAATCTTCTTATTCTTCTGTTCTATATCAATTTCTGCAAAATTTTTTTAAAAAGAAATCGTAACTTCTAGCGTCGGTTTTTTAAATAACCAACCCTATAGATTGAATTCATTGTACACTCTTCGGTCGAAAAATTTTCGACCGAAATAGAACTTCTAACGTCGGTTTTTGTAAAAAACCGAGTCTACATGTCCTCTATACGGTCGGTTTTTTGAAAAAAACGACCCTAAAGAGTGAATAAAACATTTCAGTGTAAGACTCAGTCGACAAAATTCTCGACCAAAATACTATCAGTCGAGAAGTTTGTCGACCGAGTCTTACACTGAAATGTTTTATTCAATTTTTAGGGTTGATTTTCTCATAAAACCGACCTTATAAAGAGATTTCGGTCGACAATTTTCTCGACCGAGAGTTACCACTGAAATGGTATTCAATCTTTAGGGTCGGTTATTTCATAAAAACCGACCCTGTAAACGTTCTCGGTCGACAATTTTCTCGACCGAGAACGTTTACACGGTCAGTTTTTATGAAATAACCGACCTTACAGGCTCCTTTTTTCTCGCCTAGGTCAGAATTTTTACAACCTCTTGCGTCGGTGTTTACTCTGTAAGGTCGGTTTTATTTGGTTAAATAATCCGACGCTATAGACCAAATTCTGTAGCGACGCCCACTTAGGCGTCGGTTAAAAAGTGACACTGCAGGCTTTAAAAAATCGACTCTACAGACCATTTCTGTACTAGTGCAAGAATCGATTGAGTAAGGTGAATAGGATGTTGCATTGAGGGTTGGGGGGAGCAAGGAGATGGGCTTACAATGTTGTCAGGGTTGAAGTTGGCAATTTTAATGTAGAAAGGTGATGTCCATGGAAGCAATGACCCTAGTTGTGGATAAAGGAGTTAGATCTACTACCATGGCAGTTGAGGACCATGTGATGTATGCTAGAGCAAATTGTAGACTATACAATAGTGGTTTTGGTTGTAGGTACGTGGCAGGTGGTGGTTGTTTCTTGAGTTTGCGTCGAGCATAGGGGTTTTGAGCAGTTCTAGGTTATTATGAGTAGGGAGGATAGGGGACATATGAGTGTGGTGATGTCTGTGAAAGGGTTTATAAGTTGCTAGCGAGGTATGCAAGACAAACATGATTTCCATTGTCCATCTCTACATGTGGAAGGAGTAACTATGGAAATCAAATTGTTGTTTAGTTGTGGTTGTGAGGTGGTTGGAACGTCTAATAAAGATGAATGAGGAGACTGGCAGCCTACAAATTTCTTCAGTCTGAGAAGGTCTGCTGACTAAGAGAAGAGGTGGCAATGAGGGTTTGTAGTGGCTTCCGTGAACAACCTTATGTGTTCCACCATCAGTGTAGGGAAGGGGTCAGTAGGGCAGTGTATGTGCACCATGGTGAGCTCTAAACATGATTGTGGTTGGTTCATTGTGCTGGCTGTCGGGTTCCTCACTTGCGAAGTTGTTGGTAGCTTTAGCGCTGCTACGATTGGGCTACAGAAGGTGAGGGCACTGCTAGGATTGCAGAGTATTGAGGAAATAAGGAGAGGAGGTGAGTTGTGGCTGGGTCGAGGAAAGGAGGGAAAAGAGGAGGCGACGGCTAGGGTTTCTTCCATGGGTATAGAGAGGAAGGGAGACTAGAGGAGAAGAAATTAATGAGCAAGGTAGAGAGGAAAAGGAACAGAAGAGGAAGGAAGAGGAACGATAGGGGCAGAAGGATTGAGTGGAGGTTGTTTCGGTGCTATCCTTCAACCCCATGAGGGTTATGAACCATGTGTGTTATGGGGAGTGCGTTAAGTAGAGAAAAGGCAATACATGTAAACATTTGTAATACAATTATGTGTATAAGAGCATGGTTTTTCAACTTATTAATTGAGGGGTCAAAGGAGGTACAATTGACACAATTTTTTCTATGAAATCTCATTATGTTATTCTAAATCTAATTTTATTATTAATTTCTTCTTTAAAAAAAGTTTAGTATTTTATTCCTTTATTTAGTTTATTTAATGCAGTTATTTCCCTCTAAAATTATTTGATACATTATTTTGTATTTTACTTATTTCCTATCAACTGTAGACTTAGAATGGATCTAGAGTGCCAAATTAGGGTCAAAACGGGTTGACTGGTGAACCTATACAAACTCCCAATTGAGACAAAATTAATGAATTAGTTCTTAACATCATATAAAAGGTTATTTGTTGCAACCTTACATTTCTTAACTTTATTGATATTATTTAATCAAATTTTATAGAAAAGTATACAATGTTACATTATTAAAAATTAATCCTAAAGATGGGGATAGTTGAGCTAGGCATCGATATTTGAGTATTTTACATAAAAAGTATCAATCAAGAAGTAGACCCTTTAAGAATGGTAGGTGGAATTATGTGTTGCAAATGGTGCATGAGTTATTAACCCCATTTTGGTCATCTACTATGCATCACTTCCCATTGGGATTTTATAGAGTTAGAAAACTTCTATTGTGTATCTATGTCAATAGAAACATCATCTCTATATCTTGTTTGGGCAAGAATAGTTAAAATAGATAATATATTATATAAATGATACTTGATGTGTTATGGTATCTAATTACTACAACTTATGTATATATATGGTTGTCCATTTATTCCCAGTGGGTATCCTAGATTTTCAATACTCGTGCATCCCAAAAAGTAACTATAAGGTCAGAAAAGTAACTCTCAAAACAAAAAAGTAAGTATGTTTACTAAAAAGTAAGTAGACCACTAAAAAAGTAAATCCGGTCAGAATACACAACAAATATATATGTAATTTTATATTTTTCTTAGCTTCTACAAATGTAATTGTTTATGTATGAAAAAGTAACAGTTTGCAAGGTAAAGTAACCCTCTATATTTGTAAAGTAAGAAAATCCAAAATAGGTAACCAAAAGAGGGGGCAGGTAGCCACCCGTGTGAGTATTGAATACAGAGCATATAATATATATATATATATATACATATATATATACATATATATATAGCATTATCTTTAATACCCATGTGGGTAGCTACCCACGCCAAATTAATTACTTTTGCTGTAGTTTTTTTGCTTACACATGTACAAGTCTACATTACCTTCCAAATAGTTACATTACATTTATACTAGGTGTAGTTGTAACAGATGTACAATTATGTATTTATTCTACAATTTTTACTATGTATTCTCTTTTCTTTTACCTATTTAGTTGAATAGTTACTTTTTTAAAGTAGTTTCTTTTTTTTCCACATGATTACTTTTCCCACCAAATAGTTACTTTTCTGTATGCATGATCCTTGAGATCCTAGTTACTAGAACATGGAGTTAATGAACCCTCTATATATGTATCTATGTATATAAATAAATAAATAAATAATATATATATATATATATATATATATATATATATATATATATATCTGTGTGTGTGTGTGTACATATACATATATAAATATATATAGACATATATATAAATATATATATACAACCATATGTGTATATATATGCATTTATATATGTATATATATAATAAATATCAAGAACTTAAAAATCAATGATTCAAATGAAACATACCTATGGAACTATCATCTAGGGAACATACTTGAAAAGAACATTTTGAGACCCCATTAGATGGATATTTGGACTCTTCTGATATTCAATCAACTGAGATATGCGAATCTTTATTTTTTGGCAGGATGAAAAAATGCTATAAATAAGAAATAGTGAAAGTGAGGGTGACTTATTATGACTCATACATACTAACATATATGGACCATTTAGCACAAATGCTCGAGGTTAGTATGAATACATCATCACATTTATTGAGGACCTTAGTATATTTTGTTTTGTACATCTTATGAAACACAAGTCAGAGTCCATTGAGAAGTTTGGTGAATTAATGAATGAAGTACACAATAAACATGGTAAATGAATCAAATCACTTCGATCATATCAAGATGGTGATTAAATAAGCCAAGAGTTTGAGGCCCATCTTATGGATTGTGGTATTATATAACAATAGACTCCAACTAGAACACCACAACATTATGCCATACTAGAAAGATGGAATCACATCATGTTGGGCAATGTATTCTCTATGATGAATTTGACTATTCTTCCAACTTCCCTCTAGGGATAAGATATACAAATCATAGTTCTTACACTTACATTGTATACTTTATAAATTATTTAAAAAGATACTATATCTGATATAGTTGGTATGCACACCTAGAGAGGAAATAATACAATGATTGTAATGAGGCATTAGATACCTATTTTTATGCTGATAAAGGTAATTCCATCTATTATGTTTGTCTAAATCATGAGATGATGATACAAACATATTAGTTGTGTAAATAATGATGTTTCTTGATGACATATGTCTTCAGGTTGATGGCCTAAATAATGAGATCATATGTATGCTAATAGTACATGCATTCTTGTTATGTCCCTAGTTGGATATTATTGTGGAAGTTAATAGAAAACAATAACACATAAAACTAGAGTTTGTGTTAGTTGAAGATAGAATCTCATTAATCATTTTATGTGATTTCAAGCCAAGTAGTTAGGTACTTGTTAGAGAATAGTGTATGAGACAGACCTACCATGAGAGTGATACATGGAGATCATGGAATGCTAGTCAGAATCAACTCTCATAGTGATAGTGGTTATTTTGGTTCTTAGACATGTATTCACTATATTCATTACATGTCATTTGATGTAATTTGACATCATCGAATATGACCTTGAACAAGAGTTACCATAGAGGTTACACTAAGATACATTGTGACACATGGGGATTGATTATGGGTGATGTGGATTTGATTTTTCCATCCTATGGGAGTTGATATCCTATCATTTTGATAAGAGAGACTGAGAAACATATAGACATACTCATTTGAAACAATATATGATATGTGAGCTCACATACATCTTAGATAGTCTAATCTAGTTTAGGGAATATGGATTAAATGTTGAGTGGATGATGATTCCATTCCTTGAGTTCAATTTGGACATCAAAGACAAAGGAACTATACAATCATTGTAATACAAATCATGGATTGTATGTTTAAGTTGTTCACCAACTTTCCAATTACTTGCATATCAATTATGTGTTCCTATATACTGCTCATTGTTTGTGATGTCATAAGTTAGTTATCAACATTCACTAACAATGTAATTTGGGACCTATAGGGTCACAAACATAGGATACACATAGAATAGGAGTTTGCTCATGAATAATGTTTGATTTTATTACAAAAGTATTTAGGTATTCAATTGAAAATTAAATGAACTGGAATTTGAACTGCTTGCTTCGAAAATGAACTAATCGTATTATATTGTGAAATGAATGGTTTAGATTCGGAATCACCTGATTTACTAATCAATAAGATTGAGTCAAGAATTGATGTTGATGTCATGTTCTGCATTAATCATCACATTAAAGCCAATATGTTCACAAATAGGAAATATCTCTTCAACTCCCAATCGATCTTGAAACCCTAACCCTTGACCTCCTATAAATAGAGGGGCAGTCAAGGCTTTCAGGAGAGATAATAACAAGCTCTGACAATTGTTGTACTCTCACAATTGTGGTTACATTAGAGCCCAAGATAGTCTTACATGTAAAGGGGAGAGACAACAGGGAGAGTTGTCACTGCTAGCACATTGAAATCGAAGGGACAACTCCTTCTCACCAGTTCAAAAAGAACAAAAGGAGTTTTGGTAGTCTGTGTGGACTATGTAGAGGCATGGAGGTCATTGCCACCCGCTAGAAGGACATTGTCAATCACCGTCCACGATACTACACTTGGAGGCTTCCACTGATAAGCATTTGGGTGTTGGTTTCAAAAGACGCACACTACTACAAGGGTAGTCATTAAACTTGGTCTAGGATGAGGTATATGCCTTGCAACCTTCCTTCCCAATCTATAGTTGTTAACAAAATTTGTGGGTCAAGGGGAATATAGTAAGAAAATTTTTGTTTCCACTACCATCTCTGTCACCATATTTCCCCA